>MU119604.1:0-39200 GCA_014904845.1 Acephala macrosclerotiorum | reverse complement strand
CTAAAAAGCTTCAGTGGAATACTCTCCTAGCGGCAGTGGTTCGGGACGTTCTTTGCCTAGCTTGGCAGGATAATAATATTGTCCTTGGCTTGAGTAATATCCATACGGTGGATAAGGTGGATGACTTCCGGGAGAAGGCCAGAAGACGTTTTGCAAAGACGTCAACAAATGGGAGGATTGTACGGAAGATATTTGGGGATGATTACGTGAAGGACTTACATATTCCTTGTTTTATTGACGATTACAACCAATATATGGGAGGCGTGGATCTTGCGAATCAGTTCAGGGAGGTTTACGAGACTCATAAGCCTACTTGTAGGAATTGGTGGCCCTTGTTTTACTGGCTAATCGATGTAGCTTGTATAAATGCTTACAGGCTATATCAGTTAAGTACAGTAAGTGGGCGTCGTCTTACGCACTTACAATTCAGAACGGAGCTTTATTGTAAGCTCTTAGGTTATTCTGAGAGGGCAAAACTAGAGAGCTTACGTCTAGGATTAGGTGGTAAGAGGGTATTTAACCCTGATTTTCAGCACCTTCATTACTGGGAAAAGCGCCCTAAAAGTACTTGCGCATGGTGCTCATATAAATTAAGATGCGAAAAGGTCTTAGGAAGGGTAGTAAAGGATCGAGCAAAACGGTCGTACGGTGGCTGTAATTTTTGTAATATTAACCTTTGCAAGTTGGGGAAGTGCTGGGACCGATTCCACCAGAATGATGTAGCTTACTAACAAATTTGTATGTAAAGATACATAATTTTATGCGGTACTGTCTGTGCGGACCTCCCCTGCTTAGCGTGGACCATGTCTCAGCAGACGAGGGGATACGTTATTTTATAGAAATAAAACGTATAATAAAAATAAATAATTTCGATTTTAAAGATTGTTATTATTATTAATAAAATTGAATTATTGTAATTGTTAAAAATAAAAATATTGTATAAAAATAAATTGAAATAAGTAAATTGTAAATAAATGAGATTATATTAATAAATAAAGTAAATATAATAAATTTTTTTAATTAATTAAAATTATATAAATTTTTTTAAATTAATTATTTTTTTAAAATAATTTTGAAATTTGTATAATTATTCAATTTTTTGTTATTGAATTTAAAATTAGTTTTTTAAGTAAATATGTATATAAATTCGAGTTAAAAATTTTAATACGCGAATTTGATATTTTTAAATGAATTCGATTGCGTTTTTAAATAATTCGATTTTATATTATTAGTTTTATATATTATTATAATTTTTTTATTTGATTAAATATTTGAGATTGTTTTTGTTATTATATTGAGTATATTTTTTATCGACGATTTTTTTAAGTTTTTAAAAATTTTAATCGTTATTATATTCATCGTTTAAATTAATATCGATTAATTTTATAATGTTTGATTTTAATTTGTTATACGAATTTTTGTTTTTTAGTACGAAGTGTAAATAAATAATAAAAATAATTGAATAGATTTTTTAATAAAAAAATAATTACAATTTATATATAAAGTAATTAATGCGTTTTTTGATAAGAAAAAAATCAATTTATTATTTTATTAGTTTTGAATTTGAATAATTTAAAAGATTATAATTTTTATAAAATTTAATATATATTAAATTGTTAATATTTATTATAAACGATTTATATTTGAAATTGTATTGTTTTTTAATAAATATAATAATGAAATTAATAATTAATTGTACGTTTTATTAATAAAATTTTCGAATAATTTTAAAAATATTAAAAGAGTTTAATTTGTATAAAAAATAATAAAATTGTATTTGTTTTATAATCGATAATAATTTCGTTTAAATTAGTATTAATAATTGTTGTAAATGTATTATTAATAGTAGTTTGATATAAAATAATATAATTCGTTTATAGTTAATCGAAATAAAATATAATAAAATAATAAAAATCGATTTCGATTTTTTATATAATTTGTTTTAATAATTTATTTGTTTATAAATATTAAATAATAAATATTTATAGTTTTGTATTTATAGATTTAAAAATAATTTATTAAAGTTCGAAAACGAATTTTTTATTTCGATTAAAAATAATATTATTCGATATTTTTTAATTATAAAGTACGAATATTATAATTAGAATTTTAATTTAATTTTCGATTATATATGTAGTGTATTTTAAAATAAATAGTTTTTTTTTGAAAAATTTGTAAAATATTAGTATTAAGTAATTAAAAAAATCGAAATTTTTAATTTGATATAAATTGATTATAAAAAGTCGTATATTAAAAATCGTAAAATTTTATTATAAAAACAATTTAAATAATAAATTAAATATTCGATCAATTTTTTTATTAGTTTACGAATTGTAAAATTTGATAATTTTTATTTTATTTTTTTGAGATTGAAATAGTATTTATTGTAAGTTTTCGAGAAAACGTTATAAAGTATAATTTTCGAAATATAAAAACGATTAAAGTTTTTGTAAAAAATATAGAATAGTAAATTATTTTGTAAAAAAAAAAAAAAATTATTGATTTAAATTTTTCGAAGAATTAATTTATTTATTTTTTAATTGAAAAATTTTAAAATTTTATAGAAATAATAGTTTTTAATATAATTTTTTGTAAATTGTAATTTGTATTTTGAATTAATAATAATTTTCGAGAATAAATAGAAATTATTTAAAGTATTGTTTTTAAAAATATTTTTTAAAAAAATGATTTTAAGTTTATTTAAAGTATTGAATATAATATTTGATTTTTTGAAAATGTGTTTTATTTCGAAATTGAATTGAGAGAAATATTCGAAAATTGTAACGAATTTTATATTAGTTTTAGTAGTATTGAAAATAAATAAAGAAATTTAATTGTAAATATTTTTTATTATTAAATAATTTATTAAAATTTGAATAAAGTATTTATTACTTTGAATTATAATTTAAAGTTTTTTATAAGTATATATTAAATATATTATTTTGAGTTTAATAAAATAATAATATTTTTCAATAAAAAAATTAATTTGTTTAAAAATAATACGAATTAAATCGTAAAAATTAATAAATTGAAAAAATTTAAAATTAAAATATAATTTTTTTTAAAATAGAAAATTATAATTTTAAAATCGTTTTTAGAAATATCGATTTTAAAAAAAAGCGATTTATTTAAATCGTAATAAATTAATATATATTTATTTGATAAATAAATTTAAAAATTTTTTTACGATATTTTTTTTTTGATTTGTAAGTTTTTATATAATGCGCATATAAATTTTTTTTTTTTTTGTTTTTTTTGTAATATTTTTTTTTTTTTTTTTTTGTATAAATATTTGTATTTTGCGTTATTATAATAATTTCGATATTTGCGCGTAAAATAATATATAGAATCGAAATTAATTTATTATTTTTAAATATATTTTTAAAAATTTTAAAATCTCAAGAAAAACGAGATTTTTAATTATTATTATTCGTTTTTCGATTATAAATATTTTAAATTCGTTTATACGATAATTAAAAAAGTAAATCGATAAATATTTTAAGAAAAACTTTAATAGAAATAAATATAAATACATTTTTACGAATAAAGTAAATATTTCGTATAAATATCGAAAATAATTTTTTAACGTTTTTAAAAAAACGATTATATTATTAATAAAAGTTTTAATGAAATAATAATAAACGAAATTTTAAATCTATAATTCGTTGAACGTAAATGAAAAAGTTTTTAAAATTTTAAAAAATTATTTTAAAACGTTTTAAATTACGATAATTAATAATAATAATTTTATTTTAATAATTTTTTTAAATCAAAAATTAATAAAAAAATTTTAATTTATCGATAATCGTAATATAAATTATATTTTTAAAAATTTTTATAATTTTTTTTTAATATAATATTAAATATATATTGAAAATCGTCGTTTTGTTAATAAATTTTATATTGATAATAAAACGAGAATATAATTTTTTTTTAATTATTTTTTAAATTATAAATATAAAATAATTAAAAAATATTAATTAAATTATTTATTTGAATTTATTTTTATTATATATAATATTAAATATTTTATTAATAATTTTTTAGTTTTTTGTATTAATAAAATATTTATTGTTAATAATTTTCATATTTTATTAATTTTCGATTAATAAAACGAATATATATAATTCAAATAAAAAATCGATAAAATTTTTATTAATTTAATAAATTGCAAATTCGTCGATTAAAATTTCAAATTAAACTACGAATTTTAAATTTGCGATATATATATAAATATTATTATTTAATACGATTTTTGAAATATTAATTAATTTAATAATATTACTAGAAAATAATTAATTATTATTTAATATTTTTTTATTTGTAAATATAATAATTTCGTTCGAATTTTATTTATTTTTATTTGAAATTGATTCGATTATATAATAATCGTTTTTTTCGTATTTTTAATATATTTTTAATTTGATTTTTTATTTGTAATAATAATAAAATTTGTTTTATTTACGATAATATTATAAATATATATATATTGAATATTGAATATAAATTGATAATTTTTAAATAGTAAAAAATATATAATTAGTATTATAATAGTTTTTCGAAGTAAAATTATAATATTTTTCGCGTATAAAACTTTTTTTTTGATACGAGAGTTTTTTGTAAGAATTTGAATTAGTGTAATTAAATTTTCGTATAAATCGATAGTAAATATATAGTTTTTATAGTTTAATTTTTTTTAGTATAAATATAAAAATTTGTTGTTTAAAAAAAATTTGAAATCGAGATTTTTAATTATTTATATACGAATTTTAATTTTGTTAAATATATTTTGTTTTTTAATTATTTCGAGTATATATATTGTAAAAATAATTTGTTTATTGAATTTTATTAATTTGTCGATTTTTGAGATTGTAATTGATTTGAATTTATTGATAAATAAATTCGATGTAAATTGTATTTATTTTTTATTGATTAAAAAACGAGAATAATTAAAATCGATATATATTTTATATAGTTTACTATTTATTTTTAGTTTAATTTTTATTATTGCGTATATATATTTTGTTATAAAATTATTCGAAGTTTTCATAGAAATTGTTTCAATAAATTGTTAAAATAAAAAATTGTTTATTGTAAATAATTAAATTGAGAAAATTGTTTTTTGTTTATTATATTTATTAATTTCTCGTGTATTATTAGTATTGTATTTATTGATTTTTTCAGTTTTTAGTAAAAGAATTTGATAAAGTTTTTCGATTTTCAATAGAAGAATTTGATAAGATTTTTCGATTTTTAATAGAGAAATTTGATAAAATTGATTAATATTATAAGAGTTTTTATAGATATATTTGAATAATTGAATTTTCGATAGAAAGTTTTTTTTGTATTTACGATAAAAAGTTTTTTTGATAGTATTAATAAAGTAAATTGTATCGATAGTAATTTTTTTTTTAATTAGAGTTTTGAATTGTATTGAATTGAAATTTAATTTTTTAGTAAAAAAATATTTTTGTTTTTTTAGTTTTTTGTTATAATTAGTTTCAGTTTTTATAAAAATATCGTAGAAATCGTTATTGATTTAATATACGTCGTCGTATTAATAATATCGTTTGAATTTATAATTATTATTATTAGATTTTTATTGATTTTCGTAAAAATTTAATTTGTAAATAAATTTATTGTTTTTAGTTTTTTCGGATTTTATTATTAGTATTAATAGTGCGAGTTTAAGTTTTGATAGTAATAAAGTAAATTTTTATAGTAGTTTTTTATTATTAATTAATTTGTTTTATTAGAAAATTTGATTAAAAAAAAAATTAATAAAAATTTATATAAAATATAAAAAATTTAAATTGTAATTTGAATTGTTTTGAATTTTAATAAAAAATTGAATTGAAATTATTTAGTTTTTTGAATTTAAAATTGCGTTTATTATTGTTATTAAATTTAGTAAAATATTATTTTTTTTTTAAATTGTTTTTTTAAATTTGTATTTTTATCGTCGTTTATTTTATAAAATTTTTTATTGAAATTGTTTTAATTAATATTAAAAAGAGTATATAAAATTTTGAATTTATATTGTTAAAAGTTTAAAACAATTATTAAATAAATTTATTAAAGTTTATTATTTTCGTAATATAAATAATATTTAATATGTATTTTCGAACGTTTTTTTTATTATAAGTATTATTTTTCGAATATATTTACTTTGAAAATTTACGTAGAATTATAATCGAAATTATTTTAAATTTGCGAGTAAATATATTGATTTATATAAAAATATTGTTTTGATCGAATTTAAATAATTCGTTAAAATATTATATTAAAATTGTATTATGAAAACAAATATAAAAATTTTGTTTAACGATTAAAACGTGTAATTTAATAGTATTATTTTTAATTTAATCGATAAAAAAATAAATATCGCGTTAATAAATATTTTGTTTGATTATAATATAATTATTTTTATTGTAAAAAAAATTTAAATTTAAATTAAAATAATTTATATTTTTTAATTTCTATTTTATATTAATAAAATTTTTATTGATAAAATTTCGATTATTATTATTATTATTATAATCGCGATTGAAAATATAACGTTTATTATTGTTCGTTATATTTTGTATTTGTATTAATATTTTAAGTATAAAATTATTTTATTAATTATTGTAATTATTATTTTCGATTTTAAATATTTCGAGTAATAAATTAATTATTTTTTTAAATATTTTTTTTTAATATATAAAATTGAAATTATATATTTTTTTTATAATATTATTTGAAAAAATCGTATAAGATTAATATTTTATTTCAAATTTTAAAAAAATTGAATATTTTTTTTTTATAGTATTGAAATTTTTAAAATTTTTAAAATTGTTTTTTTTTTTTCGTTTTTAAATATATATTTCGATTTTTAAATTAATATAATAATTTTGACGATTATAATAAATTTTTTGAAAATCGTATTAAAATTAATTTTATTTTGAATTTATACGTTTGAGATAAAAATATTTTTTGATTTCGTTGAAATTTTTATATTTTGTAAAATCGAAATAATTTTAAAAATAAAATTAAAATAAAATGAACGAGAATTCGAAAAATATTAAATAATAAATTAAATAATTTTAATAGTTTAAAATTCGAAATCGCTAGTATATTTGTATTTAATTCGTTGAAATTTTTAAAAGTCGTATACGATTTTAATAATGTTTTATACGATCGATATATTAATTATTAAAAAATAAAACGATAAATAAGAAATTATTAAAATCGCGTTTCGAGATAAATATAAAATCTTAAAACGAATAAATTAATATTATTATTATTTGTTGAAAAAATAATATATATAGTAAAGAATAATTTATTTTATAAGATTATAATATAAAAATTAAATTCGATAAATTACATTAAATTAAATTAAATTGTATTATTTAATTTTAAGTTTTTTTACGTAATATAATTATAATATATTAAAAAATATTAAAATACTATTTTTTACTCGTATTATATTACTATTTTTTTATTAGTAAATTAAATTTGTATTATTTAAACGCAAACGATTATAAACGTATAATTAAATTATAAACAATTTTTCGAGTCTTTAAATTATATAATAAAAAACGTTTTAATATAAAAATATTTAATTTGATTATATTTAATACTAATTAAAAACTATCAAATAATATCTCGATTTATTTGTATATATACTTTAAAATTAATAGCGTTAAATACATTAATCGAAAATAGTTCTAATAATACAATTACTCGATTTACAAATCTATAAATATCTTTTATTTTTATGATTTGCTTACTACGTTTTGAAGTATCTTATTAATTGATGTAAACTCGATCGATATTAAAACGCAGTTAGCAAGGTACCACTTCCTCGGTAGATCCTCGGGCTCGTCAAAACTCGTTCTCTACTATTCCTACATCGTAAGGTGTTATGAACGCGTCAAAGTATTACCGAATAAACTCTCGCGTCGCGAATTCATTCTAGCATAATCTGCGACGAAAAAGCGACCCCCTTGAGAATCGTGCTCCTGCCTGTTGCCTGCACATGACATCACCTCTACGCTGCGCCACCCCCAGTCACATTTAGGCAGCCAAACCAACGCCACTCGTCGTCTTTCTTTTCGAAATTTCTTGCTCAGCATCATAACTTTGACATTTTTGAGGACTAGAAGAAGGCGAGAATAAACTTAGCCCTCTGTTAGGGATTAGACCTCAAATCCATAACGTTTCGATTTTAAGCCAAAATTAGCGACATGGGTACAGACGCCGATCGAGATCGAGAGGACCGACGAATTTTCAGGCGATTGAAGATTGTCTTCCAGGGCCGGGCACGGGAATGGCCAGTCCATCATTTGAAAACGTTCCAGAAAATCTCGGTCCTTGGCTCAATGCGATACTCAACTTATTGCACCGATGGAGATGGGTCGAACTTTTGGAAATACGAGACAAAAGCACGCGCCCAGCGCCTGGTTGACACTGTTTCGAGACTGACTCGTAACCAAGCTTCCGAGATTCAGTGGAGACTGGACATTGAGAAGATCGTCTACAAACGCTTCGAGCTAGAGATTAAATGGTATGTGGTGTCTTAGATCACGTGATATTATTTACTGAACTGTTTAAAGTCCCTCGTGTAAAAAGCGATTATGGCGATCAGAAATTGAAGCAGAGCCCGAGATTTCAAATGATATAACTAGATCACTTCAAAAGGGTCGTGATGATCGGGCCCCATGCTCTTGCACTGCCGAAGCAAAACTTAAGAATCAGTAAGTATTTCCGCGTATAACGCCACAAGCTTCGATTTCAATTTGCTGAAATTTTCTTGCTATAAAGAGGAAGTGTAGATTTAAATCACATTTTCGACTACCGAGCCGATGAATTCATAGTTCATGGGGGAGAAGCACATTACGATTTGAGACCTCGAAGGCCCGATAGAGTGTACGGTCTACAACAAACGAAATTCTTCACTCAGGCACTACAAGCAATAATAGCAGCTATCCAAGATCGAGTCACAGAAGAAGCTGGACTTGATGAAAATTTCAAGGCATTCCAATTCACCCCATTCGAGGAACGGGCGCGGCCTTTGATACTTCCTTTCCTTATCTCAGAGGCGAAAACCGAGAGGGGGGATAGTTTTGATGCATGTGAGCGTCAAACAGCGTTCCCTATCTGGACGTTGCTCAGAATGCAGGAAGAGCTGCAAGCCAGATCTAACCAGGGTCTGGCTGAACAGGGAGGACCTCTCGTTTGGTTTTTTGCAAATCGAGGAGAAGAATGGAGGCTTTATGGATGCTTTATAGACATTGAAGAGGTTGGTAGAGATCAACATACATCATATGTAAGTTATCCTTTGCCAAATCCTAACTAATCATCTCATTCTAATAATACGTCTCAGAATATCCTAGACTTGTGGACCGGTCGTCTGGATTCGCGAGATGGCGCTCTACAAATATTGCTACTTATCGACTATATTTTTGATTGGGGGCGGGATCTCTACCGTCATAGTATTGCTCGGCTCCTCAAAACGCTAGCGAAGAAGGTCTCCGGGAAAGAACTTAATGATACTGTTAGTATCTCACTAGACACGGATTTCTTGTCGATAAACCAAGGTGCGATAACCTCGCAACACCAAATGGAATTGGATCCTCCTTCCAGCCAAGGAGTGGCCGCCTGGCAACACCAAATGGAACTGGATCCTCCAGCTCCTCAGTCTGCTGAGATACCGGAAAATCCTGATCTCTGTGAAGAAAAATCCGAGCAATGGCAGAATACAGACACCGTGGCTGGTGCTTTCAGGGACCCGAACATTATTGAGACTTGCTTTGAATGCATCCAATTCTCGAATGATGTTTTCCACACTCTCTTGGCACCATTTATCACCGCTGGGATTCCCGAAGAACGTCTAGAGCAATTCACTTTAGCAATAAAGGATGCTATTGCAGGCCATGCAGTGATGATTTCAGATGATATTCTTTTATATCTGGAAGAACAATGGACCGGAAATCGAAGATTACTTGACGATGTGGCACCGGATTCACGTGTCAGACATGCCATTATCATTTACTATGTTCACTTTTCTGAGCGGTGGCAACCAAGACGAGTTATAGCTTGCATTGTTTTTGATCAAGATGTGATCAAAACGATGCAAAGAAATGCAGGCCGCAAAAGAGCTGTGGCTATCAAAAGCGACACCCCTCGAACGGAAGTAACAGCTCACGATGTGACAACCCTAGTCCAACACTTGAGAGGCCAGTCGATGAGAGATAACTTAGTTGCTGCTATCGAAACTCGATCGGTCTTCCTAGACAAGAAAGCTAGTGGAACGCCAGGGTTCGAAGCCGAACCATCTTCGCCTTTCGGAATTCCAGCTTTATTTCAAGTTCTTCAAATCATCTCTTTACAAGATCCAAGAGGATCAATCGAGCCTCTTACTCGGTTTTCTGGCATAGTTGAGCACCAAAGAATGGACTCCACAGACCCAACAAGCACCTTTATTACGCCATACGAGACATACCCGTCCTTTGGTAGTCCTCACTGTCGAGTCAAATCTGTATTGGTATATAGCAACAATATTCGAGAGGCGACGGAGCTCGGGGGCCCGGAGTGGTGTCTCTTCTGCCTCGACACCAATGGCAGCGTTCCCAACATCGAGGACCAATTCAATCTTCTTAATAACATTTGGGAAAGGGATGGTTTCTATGTCACAAACGATCTCCCAAGTCGAGTAAGAAGGGTCAGTCATTGGAGACGCCACACAGACTATGCCACAGAACCCTTGTTGCAATGGAAAGCAATGCTGGAAGATATCTATACAATCAAGTATCTAGCAGACTTGGCAGAGACAAAGCCTCTCGCCCTATCAAGTTCTATCAAACGATCCATGGCTGGACGAGGAGGTAGGAAAGTCTCTGGGCGAATTGGCAGTGGAATGATATCATGGGATATGTTTAGAGTAAAGAGGGAATTTGTTGAAGGGAGTCCGGAGTAAAATTTTGCAGCACGATAAACAGATTGTTTATTCAAAATTGAGGAATTTAAAGTAGCGATTAGGGCTATTGGGAATATTTTCCTACCTTGTTGCCTTGCAGAATGCAGGCTGCTTCTCTGGCTTTGTGCCTGCTATATCTGTAGCGGTTATGGTCACTCGCGGTAAAACACCTATTAAGTACTCGGGTACTCCCGCAGTCTTATCATATATAGCTTGTATCGCTCGACGGAAGAAGTACCAAGGCGCTTCCCCTTGCCCGCACTGTATTACTCCAGTAGCCCGCCGATGTTCTTAGCCGCATTTCGATTATCGCCATTCTCTTCCCTCTCGAGGCTCTGTTCATGTGTATCTCTCATACGAGGCGATGAAGGAAGAGTACAGTCGGACAGGCGTCTCTCTGGCTTTCAGCATCAGCTCAGAATCTTTGTCAAGGAGGTATTTCAGATTAGCTCCCTCCTCAAGGTCATGGCTATCCGTGCCTCATTTGCCATCTATTGTAGTAGAGGTAGTCTGGGTCACAAAATTATAGTAAAACGTGTAGTTTTCCTAATAGATTTTAGTCTTTCATTGGGTCGTCTATGTCTAAAGTGCCATAAAGGAAGTGTACAGTGCATGCTAGCAGATAAAATTACAGGGTATTTCGTCCGACAGCTAACCTCAAAACCCACAATGCTCCACTAAAGTATCGACTCTATCGTACACATAGTTACAACTCCACCTCTCTACACTCTATTCTCTCCTTATCATTTCCTCCACCCTCTCTCATATCTTCACGTAGCTACACAAGCATTGGGCGGGCAGTAGCCATGAGCACAAACGTAGCTACAAAGCCCCTCGTAGCTTTCGTCTTCTCCCGGAGCTGGCACGCCATTTATAGCGACAGTAGGCTGTGGTGTCGTTGCAGCGCCCCATGCCGTGCAAGTGCAAGGCCCATATGGAGGACCGGGGCAGTAGTGATAATGGCAGCTGAAATCACAGAGTCCGAGGTAGTTGTCTTTGCCTGTGCCGCCAATGCAGGCAGAGCTTTGGGTTGATGAGGCGGCGGCCGAGGTGCTGCTCGCTGACTGCGAGGATGTTGTTGGAGTTGGTGGAGTAGAAGTAGGAGTGGCGGTGAAACTGGACCTCTGCAAAGTCGAGATTGAGCTTTGCTGGGTATTCGTGGGGATAGAAGTGGAAGTGGAACCGGCACTTTGTCCAATGTTCTTCGCGGAAGTGTTACAACTTCGAAGAAGTCAGTCCTCTCGATTTCCATGTTGTGACAATAAAAGACTCCGGCATGGAGGCGCGAGAGCGAGAGCCGAGAGACTTACTGGCCAGTACCACAGATTCCTCCTACTACCGCTGTGGCGGTGATGGATAGTACCACAAGTATCACGATCCACCATCTGTGCTCAGCCGTAATGTTGTGAATTTGGTCACCATTGATGTAGGTTCCATGACCACTCGTTTCGGCAGCTTGGCTTGCGTGGCGCCCGGGAACATCTGGGGAAGATTGGGTCTGATCTCGCACAACGGGAGGCCGGCTCGATTCCGGGCCGTTAGACATGCTGTCACGCTGTGCTTGGAGATTTTTGGTGGGAATGCAACCAAAGTTCATTGATCCAGACCGAGGTGCAGTCAAGAAGCCTCTGCGGGCGAAGCAAACTTTTCGTGTTTACTGTTGCGCTGGATCATTTTCCACGAGCTAATTCATCCTCTGGCTTTCCACGAGCTGCTTCAAAATTCTCGGGATTTCAGACAGATCATGTGTGCGTGGTACTGGCCGCGATGGAAGTAGTAGTTCGACGCAAAGGGCAGAACGAAAGGCAGACTGGATAACGGAGTACGTACCTTACGGCCCTTCAAAGCACCGTCACGGGGAATCTCCGTGAATGGAAAATCAAGGGCTCACCTACTGTACAGGTAGAATCGACCAATAGATCTGGGGCACAGCCTACTCACCGAGTGCGCATCCCTCCGATGGCATGCATCTCTCTCCAAGATAAGAGAAGCAGCTGAAACTCTGTTGCGGGCCATTATACTGTGTTGTGCAGGAGCCCCTACATAGGCATGTCGCTACGGCTCGGCCTTGCCGTTCGCCACTCAACGCCCGGTTTAGGTAGCAGCTCCTTTTTTGATGTGATTCGTTGATGTCACACTGATGGGGAGGGTATATCCATGCGAGCCCATCTCCTTGCATTTCCTAACTCAATTTAGTGTCTGAATCGGAGTATTTGCCGTCATCTTTCTCTACGAAATGAAACATGTCTGGGGTTGAGATCCTTGGCGTCTTAGCAAGTGCTGGTCAGGTGGCAGAGTACGGCCTCTACTTCATTGCGCTCCTGTCCACAACATACCAGAAGATCAAGAACGCACCTGGAGCTATTGAACAACACACCAAGCAGATCAACCAGCTCCTCAGCATTACGGAATCTATCCAGCAGACTTCTTGCCAACAGGACCCCATTGTCTTCACGCACATCAACTCAATACATCTCGAGGCAAAGGAACTCGCCGCTATCCTCAACCGCACTTCGGAACAGTATAGCAGAAAGTCAGTGAGCGCCTACTGGCAAGTCATCAAAGGAAGCAAAGAAAAACAAATTGTGGCTATATTTGAGAAGCTTGAGAAAGCGAAGTCGGGGCTTACACTTTGCCTCGCCAGTCACAATGCAGATTCACTCCGCATTATCCAGAATTCTGTAAAGAGGATCGAAGGAGCAATGGCTCGTCCGACGGTGCCGAGATTTATGGGCACCGAAGAAGGGGGTGACTCAAAATCTGAGGATGAGGGCAACAAAGTCAAGCCTTTGAGAAGAGAGGTATGTATGCCTGAATCCTGCAACCTCTACCAGGCTAATAGTTGTTGATAGTTTGGGGACGCTCCAAGCTTTTCTCGCATACACGAGGAGCGGGCAATGGTGTCTAGCACAAGTCGACATCTACAAACAGCTGAGCAGAGAAGTGGAACTGATGGCACACCTAGAAAACATAAAAGACGGACCAGTAAGCAGAGAAATTTGTAACAAAACAACAATGTGGTGACTAATGTTGCATCTTCACAGAGCACGAGGCGCCAGCAAGCAACCTGAGCTCGCCGAGGGTTGAAGAAATCCAGTACTACGTTGAGGACAATAAGCTCTTCAATAAAGCGGTGCTTATTAATGGACCACAATTCGTCGGCTTCAACAACCTTCCAGCCCCAAGCTCATCTCACAAGTCAATGATCAAAAATAACCATGGGGAGGGCACTTCCATGGCGATAAATGGACCCCAAGTCATTGCGCCAAGCCGTAGCACCCGCCGTCCTTTCAAATTTCCCTCGGCATGGCTGTGGAGCATCACGGTAAAGGGAAGAAAACACCACAAATAGGGAATGTAGACCCGAAGAGAAGAAAGGCGTGGATTTTAGGATGCCCATATGATAGATGAGAATTCTAGATAAATTGACAAGTGAACAAGTCAATCTGCATTTCTTCACGCTTAGTTTGATGTTCTGAAATACTTTTGACATGTGACGGCTCGATAATCGTACCCTAAGCCGGTCTATTACCTGTTCATAGCAAAATTCCTTTTATTCGAGTTCGTAATTTTCATCGTTTCTGATATCATTTCTCTTTGGCTAGTTCTGATGTTCTAATGAGGGGATCTGAAAAGTCTCCTGTCTTCGACCCCGCCATGCTACGATGACCCCGTCCATGTCTTTCTACACAGTAATAAAGGTGTATGAGGAGAGGAGATGCTGAGTCTATTTTTTCAAAGCTATGTTCACTCATACGTTGCTCTCTATTCTCAGATTACCGGATCAGAACTACACCTGTCTCTGGTACTGGCCAGCCGAGTATTTTCCCCTAGCCATATCTTTAAGAGTTACGAATAACTCGGTCAAAAGTCCCAGGATATAGGGCTGGCGCCTGAAATACACGCTACCCGTCGATCATAGGCTGCCAGAGCAACCACAGCGCTTAGTCACTAAATCTCAAGTCCTTGTAGAGCTTCTTAGCGAGTGATACCCTATAAATACAGGGTTTTTTATCGGAATAGCGCACTTATGATTCCCGGGATTCAAAATCAGTCCTTCAAAATGATCAGGCGAAGGAACCGGCGGACGGAGACTTAATACCTGTACGAAGTAGAGTTTTAAGATTTTGCGAGTGTTCCTTACGAACCTCTAGCAGCTTTTATACTGTTTGCAGAGCCAAGATTAAGTCAAAATGGTGATATTTAAGGTTTTAGCGCTAAAAATCAGAGTTTTCACTATTTCAAATCTTTACAAAAAACTAATAATATCACCAAAATAATAGCTACGACTATTTCAATACTATTATAAGCATTATCACAAAAAGACGAAATTATAAACGCGGTTTTTAAAGAGATTAACTGTAGTTTTAAGAGTTTTTATCGTAACTTTCGACGGAATAGCTATACTATAAAATAGCTACTATAACGTGGCCTTTTGTACATTGGCTTAAACTTTATATTAACTCAAAGACCAACCAGTTTGCGATTTCTACTCGCCCATTTAGAAAGAGGTACTCTAAGTCTAGATAACTCGGTGTAAATATAAAAGACTGAAAAGGGATATAAAGGAACATTGTACTAGTAGTATACTCGACTCTTTATAATCTCTCGATATAACTACAATAATAAAAGAATCTTTTGTAGAAATATACTTTACAATATAAACTTAATATTAATACTATAAATACAAAAGAGATGGAGATTAAAACTAAAAGACGGACTGATTTTTAAGACAAAGTATTAAGCTGCGAATAGAAAACTAGTTAAATAATAAACTTCCAACTGGCGAAGAAAACCGTAACGATAATGGCTATATAACTTGAAATGCTTTCTAAGGTAGTCAAGGGCACTATAATACCGCGGGAGTAGGGACCTGGGAATACTTGTAAATAGGGTCATTTTTCCTTTTATAGTTTTTGCCTTATTTATAAGTAGTACTTTGTATATAAATCCTTAGTTTAGCACGTCTTTATGCCCCCTGGGAGGCCCGGGTTACTATGCCCCTAAGACGTAAATCAATACAACAATAACAACAACAGGCGAAGAAACCTCCTTGTTATTCCTGTGATATGCGATCAAATATCTCTGTAGTCTTCCCAGAAGCTGACGACACAGGCGGCACATACCCGCTCAGATGGCGAGCTCTTCGCCTCGTACTAAAGCAAAAGGACTGCTTCGACTTGGAGCATTCTTAAATATACCAGAAGATATGAGCCTTGAAGAGGCCGCGCAAATTCGGAGGGCCGTGACACGTGCACTTGGATTGGACCCTTTGTCCTCTTTGTTCTTAGGACCATCATATGCTCTATCCTAGAGGGAACTGTCTGTAGCCAAATCCACTATGATATCTGCTGCCTGGTCGCCTGTCGCTCTTTAGGATATCTCTCCTGCAGCCTTGGCGCTAATGTTTGGAGTGGTGCACGATGTTGTGTCGGAATGAGCGGGACTTGTAGTTCTGGTCGATGAAGAGGCTTGCTTAGAAAGGGAGACGGCGTTTGCTAGAGCTTGCTAGCTAAGAAAACGAGCTGTGCAATACCTTGCGACGAGTTCGCAGACGGGGCGGCACCACCATTTGGGGAGCTATCCTGTGTCTTCGACCTCGCCGAATCCCTTCCGCACAGGCTGGAAAATGGTTTGCGAACTCTCTTCCATAATGAATTGTCTGCGAGCTCTTTCGACCAGTACTTGTTCGCAGCGAACGGAATGACTGTGCGACGAAGTTGAAGCTGGTTTTTCTGAGCAGTTGGCGCGGGGCTGCAGAAGATGCGAATAGACACGGTTGGCCCCTGGTGCTAATAGAAGTTTATGAAAGATTGCCCGGCCCAGCTATTGCCGAAAGGATTGGAAAGCCACATCATGTGCATTTGCTTCCGCACTGCTTGGGCACGCGTTAAGATAAACAGGCTCGACAAAGGAAGTGCGCCACACAACGGCAAATTCGGACAGTGCCGGCGCCAAAATGTGATGGCACGTACTGGAGTTTTTATTCCTTGGTCAGAAATTCGGGGGTTGAGGGTAAATGCGTATGAGAATAAATACAAGTGCCATCCTTTCGAATATGCAACCTCTGCAAATACGTTTGCCACTCGAAGACATATGATGTAGCACTCAAAATTATCGGATGAGAGGGCAAAAGGAGTGGTATTGTGATGTCTAATCTGCCCATCTAACTAGGTGGGAATGTTCCCATAATAAAGTAAATTCACTACCAGGTCAGCTGAGACTGCCTATATGAGCCGATGCTCGATTGAGTGTGAGGCCTCATTTCAACATCGAACAATGTTTCAGTGCATTTTCCACCAATACCACCTAATTACGAGATCTCAACTGACAAAAATGGAATAATGGCTCCACCAATTGCAATAACATTTTTAATTCGGCGATAGCATGAAGCCACTGAACCCGAGGAGTTTCAACTGCTCCTCCACGAAAGAAATTGCTTTGCTATATATTTCAAGCCCGCCTTCACACCGTCCGCTTTCGAGATGCTGAGTCAATCCACCCAAAGATGAGAAACGCCTGATTTTCGATATGTCTTCTGGTTTGAGCTTCGGCATGAATGACAAGGGGCAATGGAAGATCTTCGGAGCGTGAGCTGCCGAATTCACATGCGCTTGGTAGGCTCTCACGCTGAGGAATGGTTTTCGGTTGGGTCCGCAGAGATGACAGCGCCATTTCTGAGATATGGTGCCGTTATGTGAACTGATATCAAGTTTCGTATCAAACGGGGACGTATTCGACGATATATGAACGAGATCTTCACTCATGAAAGACCATTCACTAGCATTATCACTGTGAGCAGGAGTTGAGGCATCGCCACCGATGATTGACCAGTCGCTGTCGCTGGTAGTAGGCGTTAATGGTCCGTGACCAACCACGGACCACTCGCTGAGGCTGTCGTCGTCAGAAACCGGAGGTGGCGATGATATGTTTCCAGGCAGATTATCAGAAGACTCGACCAAATCCGAGAGGTGTGAGATTTGACTTTAATCATTAGCTTTAGCTCTGTGAGGTCCAAGGGAGTAGTACCTAGCAGATGCATGTTCCGCAGAACGAATTGGCTCGTCTACCTCAGCAGATGTGATATAACGATTCGAATCGTGAGCGAAAACGAGCTGGTGTATCTTGGCTCGAGTCATTCCCGAGCCACAATGGCCGCTCTCAAGATGGTTCAAGAGGGCGGATGGTGTTGCGAACTTCTTGTTGCATTTTCCGCCTGTTGGGCAATGAATGTGACGAGGTCTATGGATTGACATATGCTTTTTTAGCTGTTTCTTGCCATGAAATGTCTCGTCGCACTCTTTGCATTTGTGTGGGAGATCGTGAGACCTTTCCGATTCCTGAACTCTGACTCTGCGAATATGGCTCTGCTTTGAGAGATGTTTTCTCAAGTGCTTTTGGTTTCGAAGCACCTTATCGCAGTCGCAGCAATGGTAGCTCAATGTTTCCTGGTTGGTGTACTCTCGATCGCAGTCACAGCAGTGATGTGGGCTCGTATGCGGAATATTTCGTACATGAGTAAGGTGCTCTCTAAGATTGGGGAAGTAAATATCACACTCGCGACAATGGCAATGTTGTGTGATTTGTTTATGGTTTTGCAGTTCCGCCAGATCAAGAAATCTTTTTTTACATTGCTTGCACTTTGGATGCTCCTCCTGATTATGCTTGAAGACTGTCTTCATCTCGGGGAAATGGAGGTTGCAATGGGAGCAACCAAACGATTTAATGGTCGCCGCAGCAGACATGTTGACCGATCCGATAATCCTCCCTGAGCGTAAAATCATTCTAGTGGAGAATCGATGCGTTTGGAGAGCGGCAGATAATGGAAAAAAGGATATTGTGAGGTATTAAGAGTTTCCCTTAAATATTATCTTGATCAGAGGCATGGAAACGATGAGGTTGTGAATGGAAACCTGCGCTTTCACATGAAAAGGAGGCAATTTCGACGTGGCACGTCCCGAAAGATTATGCATACCCCGCACTTAAGCGAGATTATGAGCCATTAGCCGTAAGGTTACCACCATGGTAGTACAGTGACGCGTTATAAGTCTGAGCCAAAAACGCGTGAATTGCGATTTAATTACTTTTAAAAAAAAAACTACATTCTAGCTTATAAAATTTTATATCTTTTTAGTGCAAAATTTTTTCGAATATAAATTTTATTTTATAATAAATATTCTCGAGTAATAATTGTTTTAAAATGCGAAAACGCGAATTCCCGGATTTTACACGTTAAATTAGCCGTTTTTCGATTATTTTAGACACTTTTTATTCGATTACTCGGTATGCGAGCGTTATACTCACGACTTAGAATTTTTTTCGAGACGAGAAATAACTCTTTAAAGCTTATTTAACGATATTAGTCTTAAAAAAGGAGGCAAAATAGCTATTTTTGATGGGGTTTTCGCTTGTGGCTCAGACTCTTGACGTGGCACTGTAAGATACCTATGGAGTAAACCCTTGAGCTGAACATTATGCCTAATGCGGTTAGAGTTGTGCTGTCAAAATCTCCGAAACATCCTCCGCTGCCGGCTACCCCTTCCCGGATCGGCAGCACGTCGCAACGCTCCGGACACTGAGGGTAACTTATAGCTGCGGTGAGGTATTTCCTAGCCTGAGCAAGGGATGGCACGAACTTTCGAGTTTGATGATTAACGACCAGCAATGGCGAGCAGATGACGACAGGTGATACTGTATCTCGTTGATGTCGAGTGAGCTGTGCTTCAGTCAATGGCCAGCGCTGATTTTCGCTGCTGTTATCTAATCCTCAGGCAGCAGTCTCCATTTCACGTGTATGTAGATTATACTCGTGGGAATCTTCTCCTGTTTACCTTGTCTTTGATATCTCTCGAAATTTGCTTCTTCTGCAATGACTATGGGCCCGTTGCTCATGAAAATAGTTCTTACTCTGGGTAGATGAACGTCTCTATATCCTCTACAAACTCACTAATATCGATATTCTTGAATTATAGCTTTCAAACAGTGCTCCGAAACCATCTAGAGAGTCTCTAAACCCTCTCTCGAACCTCGAACCGCAACAATGCCGCAACGCAAAGAGGACGTCTGGCACAGTCTCCGCCGCACTGCCCTTGAAGAAACAATGTTTGCTGTGGAGGCCGAGGGCGATGATTTTGAGGAACAGTGGTACAGCTTAATCCATAAAAAGTCAAAGTTCATTGTCGCTCATTTTCTTGCATGGCGACCCAGAAAGCCAGCCTTGGAACATACGTCTGTGTATAACCTCGAGTGCAAATATATCACGTGGTTAGATGATCGGTGGCCTAACTTCAAAAGCCACGCTATCTACGATCTCTATTTCAAGATGGAGCTAATCAATGATGAATATGGAGACCGTCGATCAAATGATGATCTGTTCCTGAAAAGGCCCGAGTCCTCTTACCATCTTGACGTATTTAAGTTCATGGTATTGAGTTATGACGGCAAAATCGCAAACTTCTATTCGCGATTGGACAGGGACCTCATGCTTGAAGTCTGCACAGTCGGAAGTGATGAAGATATCATGCAGCTTAGAGATCCCCGTATTTCAGGTTAGATAGAGAGACCCGGGAAGGATGACTTACGGGGCTATTTTTTTGACCATCCAGAATTTCGGTTTAGATACGCAAAGCAGGACTAGGCTGCTCGCGAAAAAACCATAGGGGACAAAATCCCATTTTGCCTCGCCCCATAGGGTAGGTTTAAACGGAGTTTTTATTTCAGAGTCCCTATAAGTTGAATTCTTTTTGAGTGCTTCCCCCGTAGAGATCCACGGGGCCCTATAAGTACATAAATGTATAATATATTTATAAAACGTATATAAGAATATACGGATTTTATGCAAATGCTATGCATTTTATACCTTTATGCAAGGGTTAGCACACCGCAGGGCCCTATAAAACCTTATAGGGATGCCGTGGGCGGAAGAAAAGTATGGCTTCAAACCACGGGGGAACCACGAGTAAGGAAAAATATTAAAACTCCGCCCTATAGGTCCCCCGTGCGCAGCCTAAGCAGGACCGAATCAATAAAATGAATCAGCTCTTGGCCGAAGTGGGAGAGCCCGCCCACGTTTTAACAGTTCCGCACTAGAGGACGTAAGCGCAGTTACTATATCTGCACTAGTATATCGCACTAACTTAAGCTTCAGGAGCAAGGAATCGAAGTCACAGCCCAATACCTTGTCTACACCTGGAGGCGAGAGTACCGGCGTTGATCTCGCACCAGACTATGAACGAGACATAGTTTTACGTGATTGGAGTGCATCAGATCCTCTCTTTACCCAGCACGCCCGCCTAGCGATCGCGGTTACCATCTGCGACATATGCAGCCGAAAGTACGCTTCCACGACTGCAATGAGATTTCATAGGCGGACTGTCCACATGAAGATTTACTTTAACTGCCCCCAGTGTCCAATTAAGTTCAATAGAAAGGACAACTTGAATCGCCACTTGAAGATGCGGAGATGACAAAAACGGAAAAGGGCTGCTGATGCTGGCAGAGGAGTTGAGCTGTCGATTAAGGTCGCTGGCGTGGTGGCTCGAATTGAAGCGCCCGGAACGCGGGGAATAGAGTACCGATGGCAATGCGCTGGCAAACGGCGCCATCGCTACCCTGGGAATGATTTCTAGATACGCCTTACATTTCTTTTTCCTGCTGGTTTTGGGGTCCAAGTTGAGACATTTGAGGTGACTGTTAATGACACCCGCTAATAACTATGAACCTCTCTCATAATAGGAGAGTGGCTGGCGCTGCACAAATCGATCGAAGGGATAATGATTTAACGGAAAGGCAAAACACTAACTAATCAGTTCATGGGAATTGAGAATAGACATCCGATATCGAGGCACCAAATAATTCAAAATGGGATTAGGGACAGATATCTTGCAAGCAAACATTTCTATTTCTCACGTGCCACTAAAGCACTGGTATCAACCTCATGAATTCTCGTTTCTCATCAATCATACTGCCAACCACCCCACTCAATGAACCATGCTCTTTCCAATCTCACTCTGCCACCCCTTTGCTCTTTCGAATCCGTTCGAATGTGTTTGGTAGTCCATCAAGGCTTGGTATACTTCTTCTTGGGTGTTGAGAACGAAGGGACCGTATTGTACAACCTTTTGATCTAGAGGGAGGCCAGCAACGAGGACTATAGAAAGGATTGTTAGCCGATTTTCAAAGAACGAAATGAATGCAAGAAAAGACAAGCTCGAGATTGAAGCACGTGAAGGGAACACCGAGCAAACACCGGATCCCGGATCGTCTCGCCTGGAACGGGTAACTACACCGCTACTGGCTAAAGCTCCCACACACACAGATTGCTCTTTCAGACTTGTGCATAAGTTTAAATAAGTCATCGTGTTTCAACAAAGCAAAAACGCGTGGTTGGTTTAGTGGTAGAAACTAACCAGGCATTCGATTCTTTCCTATTTGGGACTTTCTCGGGGTTTTTTGCTCCGTTTCTCGAGTAGATCACGTGATATTGGTTCAGCCGAGAGCAGTGTAGTTAGAACGAGAAACATATAAAGCCTCGAATAAATTCTATAAATTAAAATTGAGTTGTGCACATAGTTGTCACAAAACTCTCCCTCCCATTTATTCAATTTATGATGAACGAGCCAAATTATCAGCGCAAGAGATATGATTAGGGCCTTTCAAAGAGGTGGAACATTAAAAATCTATCACTGAAGCAGCCTGAAAGATATGTGAGGTCGCTAAACTTTCAGGCTCTCGAGCCCTGAAGCCCCCTGAATAGTGGTTTCGCGTCCAGTAACAAGGCTGAAACTTTAGGAGCCCAGCCTTCTTTCTCAGCCTTGCCATTGTGTGGATTGAAATTCTGTGGGTGTGTATGCAGGGACGTCTAGCGTCTTGGCATCTGGAGGGGATCAGCATTCCAGCATTCCAGCATTCCAGCATTCCAGCATTCCAGCATTCCAGCATTCCAGCATTCCAGCATCCCAGCATCCCGGCAACTCAGCCCCCCAGAAGGTGCCTGAACTGATTCGGCATTCCAACATCTCTGCCCCTCTTCCGAGAAGTCTACAATCTCTAAAGCTGCAGACTCGAGCTCTTCCGGACCCCCAGAGCATGCACCATGGTGTTAATGTTGGCAGATCCAGGAATCCGATGACTCCAGCAAAGCCCCCTGTTCGGTTTCTTAGAACTATTGATCCTTGGTGGCAAGGTTTTCTTGATTCTCAGTCTGGTCTGGGCGGGAGAGCTTCAAGGTCACGTGCAGAACAATGAGAGCCCCAGACGCACTCATCAAAAACAACATGGCCCTAGCTAGTCTAGGGCGTTGATCTGCTGGTAAACAAATTTCGCTATGGCCAAATTTCGCCCAAAGATAGTCCGACGCAGCCAGGAGGAGTTGAGGGCAAGAGCAGCTCAAGTCAAGTCCATGAAGCCAGCCGACAAATTCAATGCACCTCCAACGAAGTCTAATAATGCCCTGGTGACTAGCTTTTGGGACGAGTAAGTTCATACGCACAATGAATTAACATTGGGCTAACACAAAGGCAGATACAAGACTGCCATCGGGGAACCAAATCTCCAACCTGATTTCGACAATCTACGAGCTTTTTTTGAGAACTTGGTCGCTGAGCGGCCTGGATTATTGGGAGAGCGTCTAGGGCTACAATCTCTAGGGAATTACGTGTGGCGTTTGAAGAATGGTCTTCAGAGCAAGTATGGGGTTGAAATTCCTACGGCCATGTGCCATCAATTGGTCAATGTAGGCACCTGTCCTGAAGTAAGGAACTATTGATGTTTAAACATGGTACAGTTCCTCAATATCGAATTGAAAGCGATGTACAACCTCAGTAATAAGTCTCGACCCAAACCACTTGCAAGCTGTGAAGATATAGAGGAGTATCTTCACTTCCTCTGGGCTGAGGATGATCGCTGGTACAATTACGAGAGAACAAGGGTGCAAATTGCATTCTATATACTTCTCCTTACCTTTACAGCGGCACGTCCCGGGTGTGTCGTTGTCTCGGATGGCTATCGGAATAGCAACGAGGCCCTAACATACAAAGTATGCTCACCTGCCTTTCTAGTACTGTACCCGAAGTCTGATGGTTCGCAGGACCTACAATTCTTCCTCGAAAAAGATCCAGATGGGGGCCCACCTACCAAAATATTGATGGTTGATTTCGGGCTCATGAAAGGAAAGCGATTCGATGACAGCGAAAAGTAAGTTCTGCGTCATTTTCAGGCTTTTATTGGTAGCTCAATCACGATTAGTGGACATGTGGTTCTTAAATTGAGGGAAGATGCGATCATTCCTCACCTCTGCCCTGTAATACTCGCCTTCGGTATGGCTTTGGCGGACGACGCCTTCTGCGACATGGGAGCGGCAGTCCGGTACTGTGACGAACCTATACGCAGTGATATCCTTGAGCTCAAGTTAAAAGATTCGGTGAAGAGCACTGCTGTCCTTCGCACCGCCGGACATGAGGATCGGCAGACGAAGGCATGGACATACGCGAGTTGTCACAAACAGATCATCGGTATTGGATTTCGCATGGGTTATGAAAAGCCTGCAACATCATATGCAATCAGACGAGAATGTGCAAACTTGATTTATGGTTCGTGTCCTAATTATCCCCTTTTTTCACTTTCCTGATCCGACTAACATCCACAGCTACTACTACTCCCGCCCAGGCTGGCAAGATTTTGGGGCAGAAGACGCCAACTGTGTTCCAAAAATACTATGCCAGTACTATCTCTGGAGTTGATGTTCAATCCCTGTTCAAGAGACAGCCTATGCATACTTCAGAGATCAGAAAACTGCAGCGCCTTCGAGTCTCAAACAATCTGCGCCGTGGGGCTCCCAGACGCCTCCCAGCAGAGCTCCACGATGCTGTGGTGCGAACCCCGGAAGTCGATGAGCTTGTACGGCAAGTCCAAATGACCACCACTACAGAAACTTACAAAACTGCAAAATGCAAGCTGGACAATACAAGACAAAGACTTAGAGATGCAGCTCTGGACAAACTTCGGGCACAATATTTCCAGAACGAGGGGTCTTTGGTCGTCGATGAACCAGTCGGACCATATGAGCTTGAATGCAACGAGGAGCTTCACCCATGTAGAGCGCTGGTTGTTGAACTGATGTACAAGTCGCCTACTACCCCTCCACATACTCGTCACTCGATGTTGCTAAATGCTATCCGCACAATGTGCATTTCCCGGATTCCGAAACCGCGAAGATCAGAGGTCGACACTGTCATAGAATATGACACTGCTGAGAACAACACTGCATCGGAAGATGAAACTTGCAGAAAGTGCGGTGTAGGGGCATGTGGGGTCCATTTGGGACTGGGTAAAATCAAGGGAGGTTTATCATCTCTCATGGAATCACCAACGAAATATCAGACCATAATTGATCTGAAGGACACCGAGACATTCTCCAGATCACGAGAAGATGATATTTCACCAGAGGCGGACAACCTACCTGAGACCGGCCCGACAAGTGCGCTGCAGGCGGCGCCACCTTGCCCTTATATGGACTGCATCAAGCATTTCAGACCATGCATTTCCAAGAAATTGCTTATAGACCATTGGAAAGCGGAGCATAGAGTACGGAAAACAAGACTGAAGGTTTGTAACAACCAAATTTGCACTGCCCACAGGGGTAGTTCGAAGACCAACTTGATGTCGCTGTTGCATGAAGACTTGGAGTCCATGTTGAAGCGTCCCAAGAATATTCAATCCCGAATATTCAATGAATACACGATACCGGAAGTCATGGAATGTTCGTGAGTTTGAGCAACATTCTCTGTTCGGGACCAAGTCAGATTAGATTAAAATGCGATTGATGTGAACAATCAAATGACGTTTGCAAAACCTAGTCTTGATTGCTGTCATTTTTCGTGATCGTGAATCCTTGCTCTCATCACGAAAGCGCCCTATGATACCCAAACCAAGATGCCACAAGCAACCAATGATGGCCGTACCCCCTTAATGCCGAAAAGGCGGGACGCGGCTCGGCCCGGGCTGCGTTGCGCCACTAACCCTAAACTGTGAATGCTTCTTTCGGGAATCTTCGCATTCTAAATTCTGAAATATAAAAATACTGATAGTATGGACATGTCCTCTCAATTTCCGCTCTGTGTTATATATGAAACCAACAGAAACCAATGCTGTTTAGAGTTTTGATTACTTGCCCCGGTATGGAGGTTCCTACGGAGATTCTTATTGCTATTGCATCGCGACTTCATATCAAAGACCTTAAGAACTTTCGTCTCGTTAGTCGGCAATGTGCCAGCGCTGGGCTATCTCTCATTCCCCAGAATGGGCTATCAGTTCTTGACACCGTCGAATGTATTGAGAGATTCAAAGCCCTTCTACTCTGCTCTGACATAGCGAAGAATACGAGGAAAATTACATTTCTTTACGGGACCTGGCCGATATGCTTCTCAAGAAGAGATTGGGCCCGACACCCACTGCTTTTCCGTGGCAACGATAGATCAAATGCAACAAGGCTTCATTCTACCAACGACACCGCTGCAGAGAAGGCGTTTGAAGAGTACTCGAAATTTAGAGAACAAGAACTCTCACGAAGATATTATGATGATGTGGCCGAGATCTTCAACATCTTGTCTTGTCTTCCCAATCTCCAATGGGTAGACATCGGTAGCGTGGAGACTTGCGCATGGAACCCACCGCACAAACCCCAATTACATAAATTGGCAAAGAAAATATGGATGGGTCCAAAGATCAACTATGAAGTAACTCCAAGTCTCCAAAAGTTTCTCCTCGCTTTCAACAACCAATTTCAAAATGTCAAAACTTTGAGCATCACCGGCCTCTTTAATACAGCTATACTTGGTAGCCCGCTCCATTGTCAATTCCAAAGCATTGAGGTCTTACAAATCGAATCGTTTGGGACTAGTCAGGATCATGATATTGCTCGGAAATTTCTCTTAGCATTCCCCAATCTCCTTGAACTTTCACTTAACATTCCCCAATCTCCTTGAACTTTCACTTAACTTTCAAGGATGGGCATCTTCCCTTCTGGACATTATCGTGGAGATCTGCTGGCAAAGATTGAGTGTCCTCCACTTGACGGATGTGTCGGCATCGGAACAGGAGATATTCACTATTGTAAGCAATCACCAGGAGACACTCACTCACTTTGCGGTCAATTGCTCTACCTTGAAACGTGGTTCATGGGACACACTACTGCTACGACTTGGAACTTTGAAATCTGGGGCTACTATTGCTTTGGATGGGGAATTATGCGGGCCTATCTTGTTACACGCTCCTGTTTGAAGACGTTGAACGTCTCATATTGTGTTTTTATTGTAATTATAAGCTTTGAGCCTTTGAGATGAATATCAAAACCTCCAATCGATGAGAGAAACTCGTTTCCAACAGTATTTTTGCGTGATTTATCCCCATCAGCGTATTAAATAATTAAATTAAATTAGATTAACTGCTCTTAATCTAAATTTAATCAAAGGAAATATAGTATTACTCTAATTCTAATCTAATCTAATCAAGTTAATCTAGATTATAATTAATTAACACGATTAACACGTGACTAGATTCGGCTTTCGTCTAAAGAAGCGAATGAGGCTCTAAATTAAGGTTCGGCCAATCGGAAGTTACGGAGCTAAGATAGAACTGGTATCGCGCACGCCACAGCCGAGCTATAAGCGAGATGCCGATCTCCGAACCAATTTTTTCTCTCGAATCTTCTATATTTTACTACTTTATTATAAATTAAATAAATTATATAAAATTTTAATTCTTTTAATTTCTAATACTTTAAGATCAAGAGATGATTATAAATTAATAGAAATCTGAAAATACTATTAGAATAAAAGAGATTTTTATATAATTAAATAAATATTCTCGATTTTTTTTTTTTAAATTAATACAATCAATTCTTTTATAAATCAACTATTCAAATTACGAAAAAACTTTCTATTAGAAACTTGTTTTAAATTATTCGAAATGTCTTTTTCTATTTTAGTAATATGTTTAAAAAATTGAAGAATTATTCAAGAAAATAATAATAATATTAAAAAAAAATTATAAAAAAATGGAAAATGATTTATTTATTTAATAATAAACTTTTTTTTTTATAAAAGTTTAGTATTTTATTTATTGTAACTTAGTTTGAAATATTAAGCCTTTATTATTTGTAAAAGTATTTAAAAAACATTATTTTTCAATATTATTACGTGGTTAATCAAAGTTAATCTAGATTATAATTAATTATAATCATTAATCTAATCAAATGTTTTTGAATTTTTGTTAATCAAATTTTAATCTAATTTAATCAAATTAATCTAGATTATAATTGATTAATTTGATTTTTTTTGATCACGCTGATCTCTATACATTGTAACAATCATGAAGCTCTGTCTCTTCTAACAAGTATGTAAGTAAATAGATTAGTAATGGCTGGGAGCATGCCAATCTTGCTATGCCAAGTGACTTAATTCGACCTGTTCACTTCTGCCTCGTCCCATGCCCTGTATTTCTGTTCTTGTCGTGACCAGATACAAGAGAACCGCTGGCCATGCACTACTCAAAAGTATTGCCGCCAACACTCCTCTAAATCCCACTGCCCTCCTCCCTTGTGGACCGACCCAGCGATCATATAATAAGGTGGTCGACCAAATCATGGCCATTGCATACGCAGAGCCCAGCCAGAGGAGCGCGAGGATCTTGCCATTTCGAATGTACGGGGGAGTGATCACGTCCTGGGCGGTATCAACGATGGTTTTCGAGTAGTTGCTAGAGAGGTTTTGCCCCATTCTGGTGAATTTGTGCAATAGCTAAGAGCAGGATAGATGGGTGAGAATAAAAGCCTTCATCCGTAGGAGTAGCACTAGATTCAAATGGGCCGCTCCAGCCCATTCTCTTTTTTCTCTTTCTGAAGAAAGTGGATTAAGTGTTATTCATCTGGCCAAATCGTGAGAATGTTTGAGTTGTAAATTATGATCACGACAAGAAGGATTCAAGGAAACGAGGAGAGAAAACCATGATTCGAGAAAACAAGAATTCGAGAAAACAAGAATTCGAGGAATCGAGGAATTAAGCCAAAAAAAAAAAAAAAAAAAAAGGGTGGAGGCCGGGCGCTTACCGAAAACAGGGAACAGCGGCAAGGGGGATCACCGAAACGTCTGTTCGTTCGAACCAGTAAGCAAAGAAACGAATCATTCTTGGAAGATTGAAAGATAGGGAGGCTGAGAAGGGTACATGTTACATTGCCACTCCAGATATCAGTTGACACGTCCCTAGGAAACTTCAGGATACGCATGTTGCTTCAAACCTTCACTTCTAGCGGCAATCACTTCAGGGTGACAAGATGGACGCAAGGCAGCTTTTAGAGCAATTTACAACGAAGAAAGTTTCCAAACGTCACTTTCTGAATCTGCCTTCCACGGGAGATTCATCAGCACTGGCGCCGCAAATAAAGTGTACATGTGGAAAATGTGTTGGTGGTTTTCTCTCACCTAGAGTTTCGTGGCTTTTATCGCGTGAGTACTCCCAAATTCCAGAGATCAATTTTAATTCTTAGGCCTCGCATCTACGTACGAAACTCAGCTACCAAGAACCCTTACACTCTTTGACGGAGCTGAGATCGGATCGCGAACTTTATCAGCAGAAGTTTTGGACATTGACATTTTTGATGATCTGCATCATATTCCCCCAGCAGTTAAAAGAGAAATGAAGAAAAACATCCAAGTAATGAATGGTTATCTTCAAGTTTTTGGGTGTATATTACGCTGTTTGAATGAGGGGAGGTTGCCCTCTTCGTCTGTACTTGAAAGGGAAATTCTTTATTCCTGGTGTGGGAAAAATGAGGATGCTAAAATCTTCCTTCAAACAGGTGGAAGTCCCAAGTATGCGTTGAACTATCTTTTTGAAAGATTGCAAAAGATAATTAATGGAGGTTACTGCTTGGAAGAAGGGCTTGGGCATCTTGCCTGGTGTTTTAATGACGCAGGTTTGGATTTCCTTCAAACAATGCTACTATAGAAAACCAAGGAGATCCGCTGGATGATAGTTTGGTCTGCGACTTGTATTTTGTTATCATATTTGTGTTGAGTTATCTACATCCGTCACGTCAATTATTATTCATCAACTTTGCATTTGCAATCATTGAATAAAACTTAGTCAACGGCGAGAGTGGGTGGTGCAAGGATTCCTACTGATGACATTATAATCAAGATCGTCTGTAGCATAAATTGCATTACTAAGGGTGATACAGGGGATTTGGAAACACTTAAGTGTATTGGTAGCTTTAGATCGCCGAGACACAAAGTCATTCGTGCGGTAAGTTGAACTTCATATCAATCGAACGAGAAAAGTGCAACATGATTGAATTGAAAGTAGATGAAAAACAATAATACAGACGTATACAAAGCATCCTATTCCCAGTGTCCTCCAAGAAATCAAGAAAGCCAAACAAAAGCGTCAAATAACCAAGCAAGACAGTAACCACATTAACCACAACAGCAGATAACGTAGACCTAAGACCAGTCCGCAAAAGCATAGTTGTTCATAGGGATAGGTGTGACGGGTGAGACAAAGGTCGTCTTTGGGCTCATTGGTGCTGGACTCTTCGCCAAAAGTGGGCGGTGGTATGGTCGTTTGGGGCTTGGGGCAGCCATGGGAGGCTTGAGTTCCGCTTTGCGCTTCGATGACACTGCCGGGATTGAACTGTCGTCCGAAGAACCCTCGTATTGGGAATAAAGGTCATCCTGGAGATTATGAGTACTCTGTACTATCACGAGGCTCGAGAACTTACTATATCTGCGCCTTGATGACGAGATGCTTCAATCATGGATGTCAGGCGCTCAATCTCCCTCTTTGCTTCCGTCAAATGACTATCTATCTCTGCACTCCTAGCCCGAGAAGCCTCAAGACTACCATTGCATTGTTGTAGTTGATCTCGCAAGTCGTTGATGAGGTTGTTGAGCGAAATCCTCTTGCAGACCTCTTGACCTAGGAGACGCTCCAAGCGCAGACACATGGAAATGGAAGCCTGGGTTCTTGCTTCATCGGCAAAGAATTTTGCAAACGTTTCGGATTGCGCGCCCAATTGCTGGCTGCTAGGCTGAATCTGAGAGTCCCCATTGCTAGGACCGACGTGCATCGAAGGGAATGAAACATCCATTGGGAATGGCGTAGGCGCTGGTCTGTTCCAGGCTGATTCGATCGACATTGTGAGGAGTGAAGAGAAGGAGAGTAGTATCGATATTGTAGTGAAATGTTGTAGAAGAAGCTGTAACAGAAAATGCGTGGTGAGGAGCAATCGATCCAGCCAGCACGCGGGTCATATATACACCAATCCCGAGGGCGCACCCACACTGGACAATTACCCGCTGTTGGGGGCATCGTCTACAAAGAAATTCGAGTAAGTCCCCAAATCAAAATAACAGGAACCCCAATTCCGGAATTCTGGGAAATCAGAAAGACGGTAGTCAGCAAATGTGTTTTCACAGAAGAGGGGAATACCATACGCGCAACTTCCTAGAGAATGTCATTGATTGGACGCCACACACATCCGCATTGCACTGACCCTGCAGGCGAATTGGCGGGGCGCAAAAATCCCATATTGGAAGATATAAACATGGATGGGGCGGTAAATACGCGCAGATGGACGACACATTACATCACAGCAGGAGGAAGGCGCTTAATGGGAGGGAAAGCATTCATTCATTCGACGATAAGTATAACTAATTATTTCAACGCTCGAGCACTACCAAAAAAGAAACACCCCTATACTGCGGACTAACTGCTAGAACGATTGGTGACTACGAAGAAACACAAATGAAATATTGCTACTCTCGTTGGGGCGTTTACGAAGCTTTACTCGTTGCAACCATGCTAGTGCACGGCGCAACCATGGTTGTGGTCAGCGTTACCATACTATTACTATTAACAAAAGAAGCGATGCTTGAAGAAGTAGTGCCTGAAGAAGTAGTACCAGATGAAGTAATACCAGAAGAAGTACCAGAGCTGGTGGTAGAGCTGGAGGCAGAAGCGGGGGTGACGGAAGCAGTACTGGAGGCAGGGGTGGTGATGAGAGAAGAAGACATGCCAGAGGAAATTGGGTTGCTGGTAGAGAATATCGTAGTGACGATGCTATTAGTTGCGGTGGTGGAACTGCCAATAGAAGTAGATATGGTCGTCTGAGTAGCGATGGGTATGAGGCATTCAAGAGTACCAAATTGATCATTGACGATGTTCTGAGAATCTTCCAAGCCGCCACTTATCATGGCTTGATTACACATTGGCGACTGGCCAGCGCATTTCCTTGTTTGCGTTAGTACACGTTGCACATCTGTTAAGTGATCGTACCAAAGGATGAAAGCTTCCCCGTTCGGAACCTGAGCGGGGAGCGTGAAATTAGCGAGCTGAAAGCCCAAACAGCTTACGCCTTGAAAGTCGACGTGGAGGGGAAGAAATGACACGTTGGAAAACAAAACTGTGGCTTCGCAACGCATTCCGTTGGCATCAAGGCTAGTCACGTTAATTACAACCCGAGACACATATGAATGACATACCGGGCTGATACGATGGAACCAGGACTAAGAGTATAAAGTGGAGACTCCATGCATATTGGGGGCGCGTTGGCGGCTACGAGACCCATGGCGATGCCCAGCATCAAGATGACACGAGATAAAAACAGCATGATCACAGATAGAGCACTGAAGATTACTGAAAGTTGTGGAAGGCTGTGGAAGGTTGTTTGGAGAAAAAACCGAGACACGCTCTCGGTCCTTTTATAGGCACGCGTACGGGAATCTCAAGAACGAAAATATAGGAATCGGATTTTTCTTGAAACATGGGATACTAAAAACATAAAATTTGGGATTCCGGGTTCTACAAATGTGCGAGCGCTTATGACAAAGATCTGAAACAAGTTTCTGTTAAGCGCGGACCAATGATGAACGATCTGGCAATTCGAAGAAACGGTCAATAATGAAAACTTATAAGATAACAGGACCTGCCCAATGTCAAGAAAATATCCACACTACATGAAATTCCATTCTAGCAATGGCATACCACATCGATCAACCTCAACCTTGGTCACACTTGCCTTGCAATCCCCAAGCACCATTGTGGGACGCTAATCAAGGAACCCTGTATCCACACCCTCAGCTATCCATGCAGTCCCAGATGCAGCAATCACAGGCCTCAACGATGCAAGCTCCGATGCAGCCATCTCAAGTCAATCTGTCCTCTCAGAGATGGTTCCAGTCCGGACCGAACGGTCCAGGATTCTACTTCACACAGCAAGGGCTCGATCCGCAATCCGATGGAGACTGGCATGTCCCCAGGAATCCGCCGCCTCAGATGCTTACCCCACCGGCAGAGAGCAGATTCCTGATGAATGGTGTGCGCCCCGATCCTTGGATGGGAGCGGAGACAAACAATTACTCGAACTTTCAAAGCATATCTCGAGCCACAACACCACCAGAACGGAATCTCGAAAAGACATCCGAGCCTTGGAAGGAAACGGTTAATAACCCGAGCGGCAGCCGGCAGAACTCTGATAGCCAGAGCATTGCCAGCCAGAACTCTGATAGCCAGAATACTGCCAGCCAGAACACCCGGGGCACAGCCAATCAAAACAGTACCGAAAGAAATGGCGATGATAACGAAAATGACGTGCCTCAAAGTGGCGAGAACCAGAATGTGGACGCGGATAACCTTTCAACGGCCTCCACGGCAGTGGAAGAGAGCATTGGCTTGAGGGAGTAAGTCATGGCTGAACGTCACGAAGAAATCATGATCTAACACTGGCAGTATGATTACAGCTCTCCAAGAGGAAATGAAACAGGTTCACGAAGCCTCTGCTAAGCAAGCAGAGGAGTTTGCTAGCCTCAAGGTCACGATCGCCGATTCTCAAAGGAACGTGGATCGGCTCGCTCTGGACATTAAGAGTTGGACCACCACCATGAATATGTTCGCTTCAGACTTCTCTGAATTTATCGAGGAGTGGAACTCGACGTGCGATCCTTTGGACCTCGAGGAAAACGAGAGTGAAGAAGAGCATTCACATAGCTGCCGGAAGAAAAGTGCGGCAGATGCGGAATCCGAGCGCGACAAAAGAAGGATCAGAAGGGTGGCGCGGCAGAGGGAGCTGTCAGCTAAGGGAAGAAAGAAATGGTGAGATGCCCGTGAGAGGCAAGTGGCTTGGGTGGCTTTCTGCATTGTAATTTTAGTGTTTTTTGACATGATGCTGTAAAATGATGTGGTTCAATTAAAGCTGATTGGCACTGGCCACCAAGCGAACATGTGATGATCAGCGGTCCCAGTACGCTGGAACTTGACGTGACTGGACAAAATTCTTTCTGGCGATTGAGGGGTACGCGGAAAGAACGTCCTGGCCCCTCCTTGTCAGCGTAATGCATACACCATCACCAGCCTCGACGTTCACGACAAATATGATAGGTAGATTCTCTGTAATTTGCATGGATATTCATTTTCTTTACATGTACAAGATCAACGTTCCCTTCCACAATCAGTCTGATTTGCCTGGCTGCCCCACCATTCCCTACATGGCCTCCCATCAATATCTTAGCGCAGTCAGCTCAGCATGTATGATATTGTCTTTAAGACATTCTGGCCCAGGGCCACCTTTCAAGAACTTATGCTGATTCGTGGAGAGTTAGTCGGCATGCGTTGTTGAGCTATCTAGCTATCTGGGTCACTCTCACCTTGCTGAGACCTTCCAGGGAGCTGTTTTTATCCATACAGGCTTCAAGAAAGTCGATGTAAATTGCGCTCATCTCGCGGTTAACATCCACCTCGATTCGCGAGGACCTCGTCTGGATCAGCAACTTCTGGTCTCTGGTCTGAGATTTGCCAAGTAGCCGCGGAATCCTCGTCAGCATGTGATTCGCGAGGTGCCCAAGCTCTTGGCATCCAGAGTTCAGCGAGCGCAGCCCCTCCGGTTTCAGATCCATCCCGAAGGCGGCTGGAGAAGGTCAGCAGAAGCGAAAGAGGCGCTGTGGCGGGCAGGGTGGACTGACCGAGGCGAATTTGGCCGTCTTGGCTTGGGAAGATATTCGAGGCCTTCAGCCGGCCATACATCAGGCCCTTGCCTTCTAACTCAAGGAGTGCTCTCACAACCTGCTAGTGTGTCAACAAATACCGCAACTGAATGACGCGCTCCACTCATTTGTTTCAATACGGCAGCAGCTTGTATCTCACTGATTGGCAAGGTACAGTCAATAATATCTGCTAGCGTGTGCGCAGGTTGGCCATCGGCAGAGTATGCCACATCGGATCCAACGTAAACGTTTCCTTGGTGAACAAACATAAAGCGGGGTGGAATGAACGCATTGCTCCGTCGAGCAATCTCGAGCAGTTTGGCTCGCGAATCAGTCCAGCTGATCTGCGCGCAAGATTGAAGCACGTAAGGTTTGTTCGTGCGTTGCTCATGAACCAGCTGTGTTGGGTGAAGGGGATGTTGGAGTCCAAGAGACAGGCCTGGCACGTGAGCAAAGTCATCCCAACGCTTGTTCAGAAACTCTTCCTCTTCGCGAAGCTCCGCCACAGTAGGCAACACGAATATTCTTTTTTGTTGAGTCATTGTTGCAGTTGTGATTGAGGTTTGAATGCGTCAATGATCTATGTAGTCTTATTTATAATTCTTGTATCTCATTTGGTTCCGCAAAATGGAGATACCAATTTTATGCTTTTCCTTTTCTACGATTCCTAAAAACCCATTTTCCTGCCAATAATTATATATAATCTCCAGCCTTTATTAATTTCCTTTCCTAGTAGGATCTTTACGTATAGAATGGACTCGATTCACTCGAAAGTCAGCAGAATCCCTAACTTTCTCAATAAAGCTTTGCCTGAAACGCCTCCGTCTGCCATAGAAGATAACCTTAAGCTTCGAAAACGTACGCAGCTGCTCGAAGAAGTCATTGAAATTCTGTACAAACAAAACCTGCAGTATGCATCAATTCTCAATAATTACAAATTGTTTGAGAAAGAGTCAAGAAGAGCCGCAGAGAATCTAGCCAAGGCGGCGAGCGATTCTCTCTCTTCCTCCCGCCAGCACCACTCGATAATGAAGACTCTAGAGAGGCAAGCAAAGAGTGAATGGGATGACTACTGTGAGGAGAAGAACACTGGGCACGGTGTAGTTGTAGACCAGATTCTGGAGGAACTCAAGGAGCGCATGGTTGATCGAGATTGCGAAGAGATTTTCATTAAATTTTCAAAGAGTGCGAAGGATTAAGCTGGTTAAGATCATTTCATCTCCGTATCTATTCGCGAACTCAATGAACGTTAAAATTGAACGATCGACCACTGCCTGCAGTAACAAAATACACTACGAACACTCCCGATTTCCTCCTCCAAATTCCCTTCCTTCTTTTCCTTCCTACCTCCCCTACTTCTATTTCCCCCCTTCCTACCTGCCCCCCTCCCATCTCCCCCTCCGTTCCCTACTCGCTACTACCCCAACCACTTATCTCGAGTATGAGCGGCGAGAGTACGGAGAGTTGCTGCTCTTGCGTGATCTGCGACGGCTGACCCTATGCTCATACTGTCGAGTCTCGGTCGGAGTAAGCGGCTCGTACTTGTGCTCGCTCGCTTTGTTGTATCTATGAGCAGTTAGAGTTTGAATTCCTCCAGAAACTTCTGTCTGTCTCACAAGACTTTGGTAAGGATGAATGCGCTGATTGCGATGAAAGAAGCTTTGACGAAGCCCATGATGTTAGGAGTTGGAAGTAATAAAAGGCACTGAAGATTTGAGGAGATTGAAAGTATGATGCTTCTTTGCACGTTCAGATTAAGTTTTGAGTTGAGGATTGCAAATGATGTAGGCATCGTGGGCAATTTAAAGTTGTGACCTTCGCGTGACGATAGAATGAAATACGGAACACTGAAAAAGAATCCACTCCTTCACCTGCGAGCCATAACTTGTAGACATCTAGGCTTTCGGGGTTTCTATTACCTAGCTTCTCGACTTCCCTTCGTCTCCATTACCTCGTTTCCTAGAAAACGGGAAACCTGGGAAGTAAGGAAGCCAGGAAACTAGGAAATTGGAACATTGGAATTTGCGATTATTGGAAGCTGGAATTTGGGAAGATTCAAAAAAATAAACGGGAATGCGAGATATTACAATTAAGTAATTATGATGTTATGAAACCTGGTTTCCCAAAAACACGCCATCTAGATCTCTGGGCGAGATCTGAGATCTTTGGAAGCAAGGCTACGTGGCTTATGCACAACAAGGGCTTCTAACTCGATAAGCTTCGGTAATATTCGTTTTGGTTCTTTGGATCAACTTGATCAACTTGATTAACTAATGAGCCGTAAATTCACCGATACAAAGTTAGAAAATCACAAGATATAGCATGGCATTTACAAAGTTTTGTAGACTTGATAGTTTAAATCATTGCGTAATATTAATATCCGATTGAGCTCGACGATTCTACTAAAACAAAAGCAATGCGAAGACAATAGAAAGAGTTTAGACCGTGTATATTTCAACAAGGATGAGAAAATGAAAGACTAATCAAGACTATTGGGTCAAGGTCTTTAGCTGCCAGCTTGAGGTTGGGATGGCGGTGGCGCCTGAGATGAGGCGCCTGCACCAGGAATTGAACTGATAAAAATGGGGTCGCCGTTGAGCGGGTTACGTATCACGACTCCTGTGGAGGAACGTGAGATAATGTCAGCCGCAAGTGTAGACCCCATTCCACGATCGGTGTAAGCTGGAGGAGGAGTGCGTATTCGTTGCTGTTGCTGCTGGCCATTCTGTTGCTGACCATTCTGTTGCGGAAGTAGTGATTGAAGCAGTGCTTGAAGCTGCTGTTGCGGTGCCTGGTTTTGCTGTTGCTGATTATTTTGTTGCGGAAGCAATGACCGAAGCAGTGCCTGGTTTTGCTGTTGATTATTTTGCTGCGGAAGTAGTGATTGAAGCAGTGCTTGAAGCTGCTGTTGCGGTGCCTGGTTTTGCTGTTGCTGATTATTTTGTTGCGGAAGCAATGACTGAAGCAGTGCCTGGTTTTGCTGTTGATTATTTTGCTGCGGAAGTAGTGATTGAAGCAGTGCTTGAAGCTGCTGTTGCGGTGCCTGGTTTTGCTGTTGCTGATTATTTTGTTGCGGAAGCAATGACTGAAGCAGTGCCTGGTTTTGCTGTTGATTATTTTGCTGCGGAAGTAGTGATTGAAGCAGTGCTTGAAGCTGCTGTTGCGGTGCCTGGTTTTGCTGTTGCTGATTATTTTGTTGCGGTTGCGGTGCTTGAAGCAGTGCCTGAAGCAGTGCCTGTTGAGGTGCCTGGTTTTGCTGTTGCTGCTGGCTATTCTGTTGTTGACCATTCGGTGCTTGAAGCAGTGCTTGAAGCAATGCCTGAAGCTGATGTTGCGGTTGCGGTGCTTGAAGTAGTGACGGTTGCGGTGGCTGTTGTACCATTGACTGTGCAAATTGAGGGATGCTTAGCGGCTGGGGCACCCTTGCCATGAAGTTATATCGTCGTACGGTATGCTCAGCGATAGGAGGTTTTTGTCTTGGGGCAATAGGTATATATTGTCCAGAGCGATAATAATAGTCTTGAATAGCTTGATTTACACCTAACCCGTGTACTTTTTGGAATGCCACGGAGTTGTAAAGTTGTGGGGGGTAATTGTCCCATTCTACTACCAACCTTGTTAAGCTACCGCGAGCTCTCGCGTTGTGGCCGTTGAAAATACCGTTATCGTCAAAGTTACTCGGCAAATTTCCTTCCTTAGCATGAACAACTCCAAGTAATCGGCAAAGGCGAAAATCAAGATGTCGTGTTAATCTAGGGTCATGTACTTGGGCAAGCTGGCCACCTCGATCGTCATATCGTTGCTTGGCGTCACCATGCTCGCTAGCTCTCGCAGCCTCGAGGATACAGCAATTAGGAAAGAGAGGATTATTACCCCATGATTTTACAATAAGTTGAAAACCGGTACCAACGGCCAAAGCAGTAATTATCCTTTTTACAACTGGATACCCCTTAACTCGATCTATATCCCAAATACAATCTTCATCAATAAAGGCAGGTCTAACCCCTTCTAATTCGGTAGGTTGTTGAGGGGGAGGGAGGGGCGCCCACATAGAATTTGGAAACCGGCTAAGGCCTACGTCTGGCATTGGGACGTCTGGATCAAGTTGTTGCTGCTGTTGTCCATTCTGTTGAAGTTGCAATGCTTGAAGCAGTGCTTGAAGTTGCTGCTGTTGTCCATTCTGCGGTCCATTCTGCGGTCCATTCTGC
>MU119603.1:0-39443 GCA_014904845.1 Acephala macrosclerotiorum | reverse complement strand
TTATTATTATTATTACAATTACTACGATTAATTTTTCGTTTTTTATTTTTAATTTGTTTATTATTACGAAATTGTTTATAATTATATTATTGTTTTTTTCTACGAATATAATTTATAATTATTAAAATCTTTTTCTTATTATAAACTTATAATATAATAATCGTTTTATCGAATATATATTCGATTTTTAATAAACGAAAAATATAATATTTCGTATTTTATAATTACTATTCTTAAAAATAATTATTATAATTTGATTTAAAATCTTATTATCGATAATTAATCTTTCGATTATTACGAATTAAAGTTTATAAAACTTGAAACGATCTACGAATTTTTTGATTTTTTTAAAAGTTTTAAATTTTTTTTATTTAAAATTCGTTCGTTAAATAAATATTTAAATAAAATTAACGATTTTATTATACTTTTTAAATTCGTTTTAAATTTTTTTAATATTTTCAAAAAAAACTAATAAAAAGATTTTATTTTATAGTTTATTATTTATATTATTTAAAATAATTTAAATAGTTTTAATAGTTTTTTTTTTTTCTAAGTTATAATTCGATCGATTAATGCAAAAAAAAACCGATTTCGATTTTTCGCTATTAATTAGTTTAATAGTATAAAACTAGCAAAAACGATTAAACAAAAGTTTTTAAATCGAAAATAGTTATTTCTCGTAAAAATTTCAATTTTTCTCTATTTGCAAACGTAATAAAATACTATAAAAATAAATACTATAATACCGATTAAAACTATTAAAATCGCTATAACGAATAAAATTAATTATTTTAAAATAAAAAAATACGACGATTTCAATAAACACTTTTCGAGCTTATAATCTATCAATTTGAGTAATATAATCGATAGATTTAATAATTTGATTGATTGATTTAGGTAGTAAGATCTAGCTAGGTGCGGGGACATTACATCTATTGCAGTGCTTACTCAGCACTAAAACCACTCGAAAGTCTAACAAGAAGGCGGTGACGACGGAGAACTCGGTATAATGACGAACGACGAAACGTCCGAGGCGGCGACGCGGGAGATTGTGGCAGCGAAGGGATGGCAGATTTTATGACACTATCGTTGATATCTTCGCCGCCGTCGTGGTCGTCGTCGATACTCAGCGGGCAATTAGCAAAGTCACCTGGGCGGCCCAGCTTGATTCGATGTGAACGGGCTAGATACGGTTAATTCGAACCTAATTGCCTACAAATGCCACTCACTAAGTTTAAAAAACATAACCATCTCCTATTGCAATATGGCATCATCGGTATCAGCAATGCTATTCTCAGCAAGTATAGCGCGAAACAAACTCCGCGTTTGCTCCGTAAATCGAGCGGCCTTTAAGGCCGTATTACCTGCTGCGGAGACCATACCACGAAAGATAGAAAGAGAAAGTGATGGTGGTAACAGAATCGAAAAGCAGCCTACTACTACTTTCAAAAATCTTTTAGAACCTTCCACACGTTTTAGTGGGGATGCCAAGAGGCAAGTGATCAAAAGTCCACGAGTATAGAGTTTCTCGAGAACTTCATTCTACAAAAGCCTTAACCACTCCACAAAAGTATATTGTACAATACTTGGTATTTCTTAAATATCCAGAGTTCTCTACATCTGTCTTAATACTACCCTATTCCTGACCGCCTTACTCCACATTTTCTATATAGTACAGACCACCAAAAAGACTTAGCAATCCTTGGGAACTTCTAATCAATGCCCACACATCGCAAAAATCATGAAATGCCCCAAAGACAAAGGTAATATTGATCGGAAGGGCTATAATATCTATAAGGCTTTCAATTAATTGAAACGAGAAAAGCGCATCTTGAAGCCAAATTTCGTCTGTCTACAAGGTTTCCAATAAGGAGACATTACTCCAGAGCATCGCGATATGCAACAAAAATCAAAACTCTGTTTCCGGTTTTCTAACGCTAACCTGCAGACAACAAGCTGGGGATTCAGGTAGAGCCGTCTCAAGTACGGCTCAAACCGAACCCCGACGACATGTATACTTGGGAGAGGATGAGTGACAGGGAACACTTGTTCTCGAAGAACATAAGCGACCACTCAATCAGTGCTTTGAAAGAGTTACAGTATATTGTAGTGTACCGAGAAGTCGGTCTATCATTCGAAGCCGTGGGGAATGAAAAGTCACGTGAGCTCCCTGCTGGAAGCGCCGCCGGAATAGTACGCAATGTCACCTGTTTCTATTGGCAACCCCAACTAACCGAAAAGTACGTACATTGCCCCAAAGATGGTGTTAGCTTTAGTTCGAAAATTAATGAGCTGCAAAACCGCTTGGCAATGCAGGTGAGCGAGCTCAAGCAATGGCAGAACCGAGCCGATTCGGAGGCGAAAATGGGACGGCAAGCTGAAATAAAGATAAACGAGCTGTAGAGCGTTACAGTAGCCATCTTGCAATTCTTTGGTGCAGGCCTGTGCGAGGTCAACAAGCTCGGGAACTTGGGAGTATACAGAGTCTAAATTGGATGCAAGGCCGAGCAGCTTTGGCAGTGTGTCAAATGAGTAGAGTAGAGTAGAGTAACGGCCATTACTCTTATTCTACTCAACTGTTTTAGGCGTTACTCTTATTTTACTCATTAATCTAGAGTAATTATTTGAGTAACTCAGAATAATTATCACGTGGTCACATAAGCGAGGCACTAGCCTAATATAGTAACGTGTCTCGGTAAAGAACTTGTCTTAGGCTTAGTTAACGCCTTCTCGCTAAACAAGCGAGATAGAACTTGGTAGAAACACCTCGATTCTTCGAAGTATAATTAATAATATTATTATAAATAAAAGAATTAAAAATCACGCAAAATAATCAATAATACTTATAAATCATAAGTTTATTACTAATTAAAAGAATATTAAAGATTACTTTAGAATTAATCAGTTTCTTATATAAATATATGAATTTCTTTGATTTATATAATTTCAAAATCAAATAAAAAATTAATCTTAAATCCTTTTGATAAACTTTCAATTATAAAAAGATTTTATTATTTTATATTTATTCGAATATGTCTCAACAAACTTCAATTAATCTCAATATAAAGCAAAATCAATCTGGTTTTGAATTAGAACTTCTTGAAAATCAACTCGCTATATTTAAATTTAAATTATTTTCGAAGTCTTTAGATCCGATTAAAGATAATCCCGAGAATATCAACAATTATCGAACTGTTACTATTAAATGCTTATTTAGAGAATGCTAGTAAGTAATTTAATAAATTTTAATAATAAATAATATTAATATTTTTTTTAGTAAAACATGGTTTGATTAACGAGTTAATGCTCAAACTAGTAATTATTTGAGTCATTATAAACATTCTCATAAAACAATCGATCTTGAGCTATTAAAAATAGGAGTAAATCCTTGTAAGTTATTTTTATAATAATTAATTAATCAATATATATTAATTTTTATTAGTTGAAATTACTACGTCAAATCAATCGACTATTATTTCGGCTTTTCAAAATCAATCCGAAGATAACAAAGAAAAATTTACTACAAATCACTTTAAAAGATTATTATTAAACTTTATTATTTCTAATAATATATTTTTTCGAGCTATTATTTCGAATAGTTTTAAAGGATTTATAGTTTATTTAAATAAGTAAGTTCTAAAATATTATTAATATAAATTTCTAATTTATTTATAGAGAAGTACCACCTATATATTCACAACTTATTGCGGATGAATTAAATTTAAATTATAATAATAATTTAAATTTAATTAAAAACGAATTATTCGAAAATATTAAAAGTCAAGAAAGTTTTTCTATAACTTTAGACGCTTGGACGGCTATAAATCAAGATGCTTTTCTTGGAATTACTATGTAAGTTTTATATTATAATTATAATTTTGAATATTTATTAATTTAATTTTAGTCATTTTATAAATAAAGATTTTAAATTAAAATCTTATTTACTTGCTATGAAAGACTTATCAGATATTCACTCGAGTGTTTATATGAATCAAGTTCTTCTAAAAGCTTTAAAAGATTATAATATTGAGTATAATATTACAAGGTATTTAATTTTAATTTATTTTAATTATATTAATTTATTTAAAGAAAATATTAACTAATTATTTTAAAATAGTATTACGAGAGATAATGCTTCTTCAAATGATACTTTATTAAAGGCTTTTATAAAGCATTATAATAAAGAAGAAATAAAGTTTCAAGGCGATATTCTTTGTATAGCTCATGTTTTAAACTTAGTTATTCAAAATATTTTGAAATCTCTTATTAAAAACGATTATGATACTTCTTATATAAAAGATGTATACGAAGAAGAAAAAGAAAAAGAAGAAGAACAAAAAGAGCCAATTATAGAACAAAATACTAGTAAGTTATATTTATTATTAATTATAATATATTTACTAATTAATTATTTAGATTTATCGATTTGGTAAAAAGTTCGAAAAACTATAATTGGTCTTAAATATAACCAAGAAAATCGACGGTTATTAGACGCTCAAATTAAAGCATTTGCAATAGAAAATGCTTGTTTTCCTCAATTTGGTTAGTTTATTATTTTATTAATAAAAAATTTATTTATTATTTTATTTTATATATTTTAAATAAATATTAATTATTTTAGATCAAAAAACACGATGGTCTTCAACTTATTATATGTTAAAGAACTTCTTACATATATACGAAGCTATTAAAGTTGTTATTAATAGTTCTAATTCGAAAGCTTTTAAAAATAAAATTTTAATTTTAACAAATATAGAAATAATATATTTAAATAATATATTAAATATTATTTCTATATTTGTTAAAGCTACAACGAAATTACAAGTCGAAGCTTACTCGACTATATATTATATTATATCAGAAGTATATAAAATTTATTCTAAACTTGAAAAGTTTAGAAATGAATTTAAAGTAAGTTTTTTAAATTTTATTAAATAAAATTTTATATTAACTTTAATAGAAAGATAAAGCTTTTATTGAAACTATTGATAAAAGAATAGCTAAACTTCGAAAGTATTATTCAAAACTAGGAGTTTTAGATAATAAAAATAAAGTTTTATATTTAGTTTTAATTTTAGATTCTAGAATTAAAAAAGAAGAATTAACTAATATCGGTTTATCTTCGGGTATAATATCTGATATATATAATAGATTATATACTGATTATCAAACGTAAGTTAAAATTATTATTAATTTATTTATTATAATTTTACTAATTTTTATTTTTAGATATAAATTGGATTATTTAAAAGATAATCTTATTATCCAAATATCAGATAACGAAACTAGTGATTAAAATGACGATGATCTTGATATATATATCAATAATACGGACGATGATATTGAGAATGAATTAATAACTTATTTAAGTGAAAAAAGAGCAGATAAAAAAGTAAGTAAAAAATACTTAAATTTATTTTAATTACTCACAAATAAATTTTAATAATATATATATATATATATACTAATTTACTTATAGATTAAGCCTTTAGATTATTGGAAGACTAATGAAGCTAAATATCCTATTTTATCTTTAATAGCTCGAAAATACCTTGGAATTCCCGCTACTTCGACTAGTAGTGAACGATTCTTTTCTCAAGGGGCTCTTATTATATCTAAACTGAGAAATAGACTTAGTAAAGAGTCTTTTGAGAAGATTATATGTCTTAAAAGTTGGGGAATATTTAAAGACGAAGAGAAACAAGAAGAGATACAAAGTAAAATTGGAATTTTAGAGGAAAATAACCTATTTTATATAGAAGAAAAAGTTTAATCTTATATATATAATTAGTTATATATAATAGAATCTAAGTCCTTTATAAATACTTTATTATTTTTTATATTTTATTAATATAAAGTAGAAGAATATACTAAAATCATATATCACGTGATATATTACTCGAATAACTCTTGAGTAATTACTCTATTCTACTCAATATATTTTAGGAATCATTACTCTTATTTTACTCATTACTCAATGAATAATTATTTGAGTAACTCAAATAACTTGAGTAATCCTTTGACACACTGAGCTTTGGCATGGAGAATAAGAAATTCGGAAAAGGATGATTCGGGCTCTAGAGAAGGGACCCTGGAAAATAATTCCCAGGCGCGGACCTTTTCTCTTTTCATGGGGCTATTCTTGCCCCTTAAACTACCTCCCTTACTTGATGATACGCATCTAGAAAGGCGCCAAAAATGGCAACCTATGCAGGAAGGCCCCTGAAATGATTGCCGTCTAATACTGGCGTCTCTCCGACCTAGTGTGCAGGCATCAATATTCTGCGTATTTGGAAATCTCTAGATTACCGGACCGAATATAGTATATTGCAGCTCCACCCAGTGCCATCATCAGAATTTCATCTCTTAGAGCCTACCTGCCAAGCAATAAGAGAAAATCAAAACAAACGTTATTGCGATTTAATAAAGCAGCATCAAATGGCCACCGCTCGGCCGAGTAACTTGAAACGTGCCGAGTGGAACAGAAAATGCCGACAGAAATTGTCAGCCCATATCCGTAAGATATACAGACCATTTTTGATCTTACTCTGGCTAATAAAGTTCAAGATAGTAGATTGGGAATACTGGTAGAGCTATCCCAAGTACGGCTTAAACCAACCGTGGACGATCCATATACTTGGGAGAGAGTGAAGGAGAAAGAGCATCTCTTCTTGAAGAACATAAGTGATCACTCAAACAGGAGCCTTATAGAATTATATGAGGGGGTTGGCGTATCGTTTGCGGCGATTGGGATGAATTCGATACGCGAAATACAAACAGAGAGTGCTCAAGGAAAAGTGGGTTCTATTTATATTAATTTCAGCCAGATGTTGAAACTAATTGAAATGTGGTATTTGTGTTCTCCTAAAACTGGAGTAAGCTTTACTGCAAAGATTGATGAGTTGCAAAAAAGCGAAGCTAGACTCATTTGCGAGTTGAACAAATGCAGGAATCAAGTAACTATAGAACTGGAAATGAGGCGCCAGGCTGAAGAAAAAGTGAATCACTTACAAACTGCAATCAAAGAGTTGCAGAAAGGTAATCTAATGCTGGAGGAGCAGATACAAGAGTGGAAAATAATAGCAGAGCAGTCTCAAAGCAATGTAATTAAATATAGCGACGGAATGAGCAGGTTCTCCGTGTTATTAGCAGAACTAAAATCCGAGCTGTCTTTAAATTAAGATTTATTTAACGGGAATATACCCTGTCATTGAAATTAAATCTAGAATCTCTATCTAAGGCGAGTATGTAATTCACAAAGTCATGTGCTAATTGCCTCGTAAGACCGCCTCCAAGGTCCCCATCATGACGACTATGAATATTTTCGACTTCATCACTAGTATCCGGCTCAAGATCAGTCATTTGCCGCCTGTAGCATTACAAGATGCTCTAAGTTCAACCTCAAAACCTGCCACCCGCAGCATCGCGAGATGCTCTAGGTCTAATGTCAAAACCGCCGCCCACAGCATCGCGAGATACTCTAGCATCAACCTCAAAGCCGAGCCCGCCACCCGTAGCATCGCAAGGTGTGCCGCTCATGGCATTGCGAGATGCTCTGGAATCCATGCTAATACCTAGTAGGAAGCTGGGAAGGTCTTCACGGTGCGGGTTAGTGTGAGGAAGCGGCCAGACGTAGACACTTTGGGCAAGGTTCAATTTTCTGGGTCTGAATCCTCGAGAGCATGTTTGGGCTGTTTCATTTTTCGGCTCTGCAGATCTTCATTCATAAAGCGTGGAGGGCAAAATCAGGCTCCTCTCATCTTTCCACCTCTACTGTACCTACTATTTCTTGGTTCCTCACTAAGCAAAAGCAGGTGATAGAACCGCTAAAAGTTAAGGTATATTACTGTATATTATTAGGTAAGAATGAACTTTCGTAATTAAGTCAAGACTAACGAGAGCATATTTAGGCTGGTTCTTTTTTCTGCTCTATATTAAAGGGCAAAAACAAACTCCCAATCTCTGCGTTCAAAGGACTGCCACTCTTTCAAAAAGAATGAGATTTTTCCAAGTCTTAATCACACATATTCACGATTGCTTTATTATGACGTTCCGCCTTGCTAAAATGCTGGTCAAGTATTTCTTGCACTTTGCCGTCCACAATTAGCGATTGGGACCTACGTCACGTAATACAGGTCCTCCAGGCTGTAGGAAGACACTCCGTAAGGGGCTGAGATCTAATAATAAAAGCTTTAAACGCCTTAGACACCTTAGACACCCTTAAATACCGAGCTGTGCTAAAATACCCAAACGCCTCATTGCTTCAAATTACTCTCCGAAAGATCTGTTTGTAACCCAGCTCAGCCAGAATGAGAGCTACGTATTGTGTCACCGTCTCGCTTCTTATGTCTGAGACTCTGATAGTTGCAACACCATGCACAACTCATAACGCTGCGATCGACCATCTTCTCAGTACGCTAGGCATTTCAACAGCGATGAGTACATTGGCAGCTACTAGCGATACAGACGACGAAATGACAATTGCAATCACAAATTCGTATGGGGCACAGGTATCCCTCTCCTTTGGCTTGAATGCGGGCTTCCCGTCTCCATTGGGTGACCCACAACCCACGAAACTCCCTGATTCTTCTAGTACTCAGTATCTTTACCCAACTGGATGGGCTGGGAGGGTGAACATTGGGCCAAACCTCAGCCCATATGGAAGCAAGATCGAAGGAAGCTTCATCGTCCCTAAAAATGCCACTGTTGCTATTCCAGATATCGATGTCAGCTACGTGGATGGCTATTCCGTGCCTATCACCTGTTCCACTCAGGGAATAGCAATCACTGGTTGTAATATTGATCTCTTCAAGGAGGCCAAGTGCAGTAACCAAACTGACGGCCCCGTTTGCCTCAACCCTGCGGTAAATCTTGACGATGGACCCCCGCCAAGTTTCTTTGCGCCTTGTGCAGGTGCTGCCTATACATTTCCCAAAGATAACGAGGCCAACGTAAATAATTTTGGAAGCAACTCGATCTCTTGCTGCATCGGCACGTCATGCGAGGCACCGCCGCGGCAACTGTGAAGCAATACAATCAATTAAATGAGCCATGTATCTTGGGTGAAAAGACGTGGTGAGAATGAATTGAGTGGGATAGCTTCGCTACTCCCTGCTCATGAGTGTTGTGATTCCTATGGACAAGGGCTTTCGGAAACTCTCATTTAGAATATTCTCCATATCGTATAGCAGGAGGTAGAAGCTCAATTGCATACATTCGATTTTAGAACGTCTCAATATCCGAAAACTTTAGAAGAGCCTGAAGAGGAGGATTGCTATAAATATTTTAACGCCCATCGTCATAAATTGCTTAACCAGATATAATGACAAGTGCCTCTTTATACATGACTTTGTTAGAAATATTATCAAATAAAAAGCATGCCGTAACTGCTTTTCATTCACAGTCCGCATTGCATACTGTACAGTAGACTAAAAGTTAACTTAATGAATTAAAATCAAAAAACGAAATAGCTTAGTATAGTTCCGACACATAAAATATATTTGATCCACTCATCCATAACAATATCATCTTCTTCAATTATAACAACATGCTTCTTCAGCTCTTTTACAGATTTCTGAATATATTCTCTTCATAAGATTTTTGAAACATCATACGCGGACGATCGCGATACCTTGGTATCATCCCAACGAACGCTCTCCCCTTTGAGGAGAATATAAGGAAAGCGAGTAACTATATACTTTTAAACTCTTTTAATTTCCTAGCATTTTAGTGAGATCAAATATTTCAAAGTACTATATTAATGATTCCAGAGTCTAATATTTTATTTGACAAAGAGGAGTAAGGAGCTTTATTACATTTTCATGGTTATTGTCTTTTGCCCGCGACAGCGGCCTCTGAAACCACATGTCCGGTGAGTCAACATCGACCTTGCCCGTCGCAAGCAGCAGCCGGACTACGGCCTCGTGCCCTCCTTCCGCTGCTCTCCATAGCGGCGTTCGACCCTCGTACCTGTCTTTCGAGTCAATATCGACCTTGCCGGTTGCGAGCAGCAGTTGGACCACGGTCTCGTGCCCTTTTTCTGCTGCCCACGATAGCGGCGTCTGACCGTACCCGCCTTTCGAGTCAATATCGACCTTGCCCGTCGCGAGCAGCAGCTGGACCACGGCCTCGTGCCCTCGTTCCGCTGCCCACGATAGCGGCGTTCGACTATACCCGCCTTTCGAGTCCTCGCCTTTCGAGTCAACATCGACCTTGCCTGTAGCGAGCAGTAGCTGGACCACGGCCTCGTGCCCTCCTTCTGCCGCCCACGATAGCGGCGTTCGACCCTTGTACCCGTTTTTCGAGTCAATATTGACTTTGCCCGTCGCGAGTAGTAGCTGGACCACGGCCTTATGCCCTCGTTCCGCTGCCCACGATAGCGGCGTTCGATCGTCGTGAGTGTCTTTCGAGTCAATATCGACTTTGCCTGTCGCGAGCAGCAGCTGAATTATAGCCTCGTGCCCTCGTTCCGCTGCTCTCGATAATGGCGTTCGACCGTTTTTGTCCTTTGAGTTAATATCGACTTTGCCCGTCGCGAGCAGCAGCTGGACCACGGCCTCGTGCCCTTGTTCTGCTGCCCACGACAACGGCGCCCGACCGGATTGACTATCCTTCAAGTCCGGATCGATACCATCTTTCGCAAGTAGGAAGTCTACTACCGTATCGTACCCGATCCCTGCGGCCCACGATAGCGGTGTTCGACCGTATTGGCTTTTCAGCGTATGTGGATCCTCTTCTCCAAACGCCATCTCATAGCCCTCTATTGCTTCTCGAAGCCACTCTTCTGCCTTTTCATACTCTTCTAAGTCATCTAGTATCATTGCAACGTTCCATGTTCTAGTCGCTTTGTCCAAACGGCCTCCTAGCTCTGTCTTTGAATGTTCCGACACCCAATTGTTTGTTCGTACCAAGACTTCGTATTCTCCTGGATCTTGCAACTTCTCCAGGGGATTTCCCCAGTTCCAGTAAAGTAGAAAATCACGTGGAAAGGCTGTTATCGATCGTAAAAGCTTTGACCATTCGATATCTCCACTCCCGGTTAGTTTGCCTTCTGGAGAAGCTGCAATTCTAATAACAGTAAAGTAATCTTTGGATGGTCGAATAATCATTGGCTTCGAAGCTCCTTGTAGAAGGCAGACGATATCACCCTCCCGGATGTGTTTCACTGAAGCCTGGAGAGTCCAGAGAGCGTGCCATTCCCTCTTGCATCCCAAGTGCTCCGGCATATTCTTGAAAATAATATTCACCCTGTGTCTGTCATCGCCTTCTATTGACAACACCTGGCCAAGAATACAACCCTTGCTCTTAATTACTGCCCTCTCCTTATCACCCCAAGTCTTCACATATACCTGTTCACAGAGGAGGAACTTGACAAGATCCTTGAAGAGGTTTTCCCACGGAACCTCGTAGTCAGGCAACAAGCCAGCTGTGCTGGGGTCATCAGAGCTCATGCCGAGCAAAGCATACACCTTGTCGACGAGCTTGGTAGCCTCGTGGGTATGGAACATATCTATCAGCTCGCCTAAGGGGCGTATATCGAGAGAGGCCCTGCCTGGCTCACTCATTGCGTGTTTGCGCCGGAAGATTGCTCCCCTTATCAGGTAGGTTATTGAACGGATCGACCTCTCTAAGTCTCGGTGGGCTTCGTAAAAACAATTTACACCTAAGCAGAAGGCGTACCCATCAATCGCCGTAGAACCACACATAATCAGGATTTGTCGAGCTGCGGCAACTTCTTGAAGTACCTAGATAGATCTGTTAGTTATTTCTGCGTATAGAGTCGAGCGTCTACTCACTTACCCAGATGCGCCGAAACCACGGTCGCTGAAGCAGCGCCAAAATCGCTTGCTGTATTGTTTTGTCGTTTAAAGAATCCGGAGACTCATTTTCTGCAGCAATGCGTATCCTTTCCAGCGCTGTATCGCTATTATCTACCATCTCTCCAAGCCAAACAAGTACACGGGTTGCTTTGCTATAGATTTTCGCCATAAGCTGAACCTGTTGACCCTGTTCCTTCAAGTTTTCTTGGTTGATGCAAATAGCATCTATCCATAGAATTCGTTCAAGAGAGCGATCTCGAAGACGTAATAGAGCCGCGTAGAGGTTTTCCGTAACGGCCAAGCTTTTCTTGTTTATGGAGATGGAACGAGGCTTGTCCGAACCGCCCCATGTGTAGGATAAAGCCTCGTACAGATGAGACCCTTTGCCCGGATCCTGTAGAGTGTGCTCGAAAAGCTCGCATTGTATTTCGGTCCTCTCTGTGCTCTCGTTTTTATGTGGCATTAGGCGAAGCAAGCGAATACTGTCGAGCCCCGGCGAAAGCGAGGAATAATGGTACTGGGACATGGTAAAAGAGCTCGTACACGGAAATTTGAACTTGCGCGTGTTGGACAATTCTAACTAATCTTGGCTGGCGAGATTCCACAGTACCAAGGGAAGAAAGGATGGCAGAGAAAGAAAGAGTCGTTGCACAGGACGACGAAATATATCGTCTGCGTTCAGTCCCACGAGGCTGACTTGGCGCCTCTCGGGCAGATTTGGGCATAGCTGCATGAGCCACGTCGAGCTTGCATACGAGGCTGACTTTGGCGCCTCTCGGGCATGGGCCATGTCGAGCTTGCATACGAGGCTGTGATTGGGCATTTAGACCTCAAATGAAGAGCCGGAGATAAGAAGATAAGAGCTTGCAAATTTGAAATGCTCTAGACGGAGTACAATAAGGTTCAAATACGACTTTAGACAATAGTACTAAAACGTACTAGTAGGGCCAAACGGGGGCCGTGCGAATACCAACGATAATAATATAAAAAAGTAAATTAATATTTATAATCTTTGATTTTTTTTTAATTATATATTCAAGTTTTAACAATTTTATAAAACTTTAAAATAACGATTAAATTTTTAATATTTTTAAAAAAATTCGTTTAGTAATTTAATATTTATTTATTATTAAATATTATATTAAAAAAAAACGAAATTTAAAATTATAATAACGTTTATTAAAAAAAGTTTTATTTAAAAAATACTTAATAAGAAAAATTATATTTTATAAAAAATTAAAATAAAAAATAAATTTTTTTTTAAAAATATAAAAATTTATAAATAATTTTTTTTTATTAATTTTATTTAAATATATATATAATATTTATTTTATTATTTAAAAATACGTAATTAAAAATTGAAAAACTAATATTATTAAAAATTATAAACGATTTAATATATTTATAAAATAAAAAAAATTAATTAATAATAAATTTAAAATAATAATAATATTAAAATATATTTTTATTTTTATTTTTTATTATTATATATATAATTTTTTTATATTTTTTTTTATATTATTATTTATATTTTTTAATATAAAAATATAAAAAAAAAAAATTTAATTAATTTTATAAAAAATAAATTATTTATATAATTTGTAATATATAATTAATACGAATTTTAAATTTAATAAAATAAAATAATATTATTATATTATAAATTAATTAAATATATATAAATTAATAAAAATTTTTAAATTTTTATATATTTATATAAAAATTATAAATAATATAAAATAAATTTATATTTTTTTATAATAATTATAATATAATTTTATTTATATAATTATTTAAAATTATATAAAATAACGATTTTATTTTTAATTAATATTTATTTATAAAATAAATTCGTTTTTATTTTAATAAAAATTTCGTTTAACGTTTTATATATTTATTTTTTTATATTTTATATTTTTAAAACTTGAAATTATATTTTTTTTAATAATATTTTTATATTATAATTTTAAATTTAAAAAAAAATTAAAACGATTTTTAATATTATTAATAAAATAATTAATAATATAATTATAATCGTAATATTTTTTTATTATAAATTGAATTTTTATAAAAAAAACAATTAATAAATAATAAAATATTAATTATAATTTTATATTTTTATAAAAAAAAAAAAAAACTTTTAAATAATAAATTCGTTTTAATATAATAAAAGAAATTTTATTTAAAAATAAATATTATTTATATTTTTATTTTATTATTATAAAAAAAAATTTAAATTAAATTTAAATAATAAAAAAAAATTTATTCGTATTATTTATATTTTTTTTTAATAATTTTTAATAATAGAAATTAATATATTTATTAAAATATTAATAAATATAATATTTTTTTTTTAATAATTTAATTAAAAATAAATAAAACGAAAAAATGAAAAATAAAAAATTTAAAAACGTAATAAAAAAAAATAATAAAATTTTTAAAAAAATATTAAATAATAAAAAAAATAATTAAATTTTTAAATTATTATATTTTAAAAAAAATTAAAAATAATTTATATTTAAAATATATAAATCGTTATTTTAAAATTATTAAAATTGTTTTATTATTTATAATAAATTATTATTAATTTTTTAATAATTTTTTTTTATATTAAATAAATAAATAAATTTATTATTTTAAAACGCGTATATATTAAATTCGTAAATACGATTAAAAATAAATTAAAAAATAATAATATTAAATATTCAATTAAATTAATATATAAAGAAATTTATTTTAAAATATTATATATTTGTTTTTTTATTATTATAAACGTTAAAAATTTAAAATATAATAAAGAAAATTTTTATAATAATATTTAAAATTAATAAAAACGAATTTTTTTTTAATAAATATTAATTTAAATTAATAAAAAAATTTTTAAAATAATATATTTTAATTATTATATTATTATAATTTAAAAAAATTTAAAAATTACGTATTATTATTATAAATATTTAATAATATATATAAAAAGTTTATAATTTTAATATTTTTTATAATAATAATATTTTTATATAAATTATAATAAAAAGTTTTTTATAAAAATAAAAAATTATAAATATTTATTTTAATTTTTTTTATATTAAAAAAAATTAATTTAAATAAATATATAATAAAAATAAATACGAAAAATAAATCGATTTTAAAAAATTAAATTTGAATAAATTTATTTTATATAAATTCGAAATATATAAAAAATTTAAATATAATTTTATAATTTTATAAAATTTTTATAAAAATAATTTTAAAAATTAAAAAATAATATATTTTAAAATAATTATTAATAATAAAATTATTTTAAAAAAAAATAACGTTTATATATTATATAAATAATTAAATAAATAAATTAAAATTTTTATTTAAAAATAATAATAATATATAATTTAAATATATTTGAAAAAATTTAAATAAAAAATATTTATTATTTAATAATTAAATTTGTAAAAATTTTAAAAAATTTTAATTTAAAAAAAATCAAAAAATAATTTTTAAAACTTTAAATACGTATTAAAAATTATAATAAAAAATAAAATATATATATTTTTAAAATTAATATAATATTATAATTTATTATAAAATAAATCGATTAAAAATAATATAAAATTATTAAAAAAATTATTTTAATAATAATAATAAATAAAAAAAAATAATTTATAATTTTAAATTATTATTTAATAAATTATAATAAATTTGAAAAAAATAATTTATAATTTTAAATTATTATTTAATAAATTATAATAAATTTGAAAAAAATAATAATATAAAAAATAATATTTTATAAATTTATAATAATATTAAAAAATATTATATATATATTTAATTAATTATAAATATAATAAATATAAAATAAATAAAAATTATAATAATAAATATAATTAAAATAATTATTTAAAAAAAATAAATTATTAATTTATAAAATATTTTTTAAACGAAAAACGAAAAATATATAAAAAGAATTTAAAAACGAAATATATTTTTATTATAAGAAATACGTTTTTATAATAAATTATTAAATTTTTTTAATTTATAAAAAAAAATAAAAAGATTTAAAAATAAAAAAAAATATAATATTTTTAATATTTTTATTTTAAATATAAAAAAATATAATTTTAAAAAATAAAAAAAATTAAAAATTTTAATTTTATAAATAAATATATTATTAAATATAAATATAATAATTATATTAATTATAAAATACGATTAATTTATAATTTTATAAAAAATCGATTTATAAATTAAATTTATAAATTTAATATTTCAAATCGTAAAAAAAAAATTTAATTTAAAATAAATAATATAAAAATCGAAAATACGATTAAAACGTTATTTTTTATATCGTATTTTATAATATATTATTTTTATTATTTTTAAAAAATATAAATAAATTTAAAATTTAATTTAATAATATAAAAAATCGTATAAAAAATATAATAATAATATAATCGTATTAATTATATATAAATAAAAATATTTATAAATTTTATTAATAAAATTAAAAAAAAATTATTTATTATTTAATAAATATAAATTTATAACGCGTATATAAAAAATTTAAATATTTATTAATATAATAATTTATAAATATTTTTAATAAAATTAAATATAAAAATTTTATATTTTAATAATTAAAATAATTAAATTTTATTATTATTATTATTAAATAAACGTAAAATTATTAAAATGATTTAATTTTTTTTTAATAAATAATTATAAATTTAATTATTTAATAATTATTAATATTATATATTTAAACGATAATACGATTTTATTATAAAATTTTAAAACGTATAATTCGTTATAAAAATATTTATATAAATAATATAAAATGTATTTAAAAAATATTAAATTAATATATATTTAAAATCGTTAAAATTTTTAATTTATAACGCTAAAAATTTTTTACGTTCGTAAAATTTAAATAATAAATAAAAATTGTAATAATAAAAATAAAAAAATTTTTAATTAAAATATATAATTTAATTAAAAAAAATAAAACGATATTATATTTTATTATAATAAGTTTATATAATTATATTAAAAAAAAATCTTATAAATAATAATAAAAATTTATAATAATTTAATAAAATTAAATAAATTTATATTAATAATAAAAATAAAAATAAACGTTATTTATAAAATAATAAATTAATAATATTTTAATAATAAAAAACGATTTTAATATTTTAATAATTTTAAATTTATTTATTAATTTTAATATTTAAATTTTTAAAAAATATAAAAAATAAAAAAAAATTATATAAATTATTAATAATTATAAAAAAAAAAATATATTATATAATTATTTTATAAATTAATTATAATTAAATTTTATTTTTATAAATTATAAATTAATAAATCGTTAAAAAAATAATATAAAAAAACGATAATAATAATTATTTAATTTTAAATATTATAATCGATTAAAAAATATAAAATATAAATTTATAATTTATAATTTATTTTAATTTTATAAATAATAAAAATTTTAATTAATATTATATAAAAAAAAAAATATAAAATTCGTAATTAAATTACGAAAAAAAAAAATATTATAATAAAAAAAAATAAAAAAAATAATTTATTAAAAACGTTTTTAAATTTAAATTAATATATAAAATTAAAAATAAAATAATAAATAAATTATATAAAAAAATAAAAATTATAATTTAAATTTTTAATAATAAATTAAAAAATAATTTTAATTTTAATTTAAAATTATAATTTTATAATATAATTATAAAACGTTGTATAAACGTATATATAATTATAAATTTTCATTTATTAAAAAAAATATTTAAAATTATTAATATTATAATTTACGAATTTAAAAATAAAAAATTAAAAAAAATTAAATATAATATAAAATATTAAAATTAAAATAAAATAAAAAATTTTAAAACGTTTTTTTTTAAAAAAAAATTATTTAATTAATATTATATAAAATTATTATAATTTTATAAAAAATTTATAATATAATTAATATAATTATAAGATTTTTTTATTATTATTTTTTAAATAAACGATTTTTTATAATTATTTTATAAATTTTAATATTTTTAATTTTAAATATAATTTTTTAAATAATTAATAATTTTTATATTTAATATATAAAAATTACGTTTATTAAATATAATATATTAATATATTTAATAAAATTAATAATTAAATATATAAAAAAAAATAAAATTAAAAAATTATATTTAAAAAATAAAAAAAATAAAATAAAAAAATACGTAATTAAAAAAAAATTAATAAATAAATAATAAATAAATAAATATATAATAAAATAAAAAATATTTAAATATTACGATTTTATTATTTTAATCGTATTTTTTAAAAAAATAATAAAAACGAAATAAATATTTATTTTTTTATATAAATAAAATTCGTTATTTTAATTTATTAATAATTAATTTTTATTTATTTATACTTTGAAAAAGTTAAAATTAAAATATCGTTAATTATATTGATTTATATTATTTAAAATTAAAAAAGCAAATTAATAATTTGTTTTTCTTTTTTTCAAATATTATAAAAAAATAATAAAATACAAAATAAAAAAATTTAATCGTAAATTAGTTCGTTTTAGTCAGTGGACTAAATTCATTCGAAGTAATTCGTAATCCGTAAATCAATCAATTAATCAATCAAAGTAGAAATAAAAAAAGTTGTTGATTATTCTATGGTAAACGAAAACTCCTTATGTACTAGAAGACACGTGACCAGCACTGCCCTCGAAACTAGCTATTTACAAGGATTTTTGAAAAGAGAGCACATAGCCCCATCACAGTATAGTAGTAAGTGATCTCCTATTAAAACGACTAATAATCGAGACAATTCCGTATTACGAATTATTAAACCATCCCTTTTAAAAGCTATTTCAATTTTCTAATAATCGCGAATCGTCAAAACTCGGTAACCTCCCTTCAGAGGTGCCATCTCAACTATCTCAGATGCCTATGGAGACTGTTGACGCTCGACAGGCCGATGCTTTTGTGGTTGGGCCTTCTGATCAGGGGCACGCTAATGAACAGCTATCCTATGCCCAAGACACCATAGAGTCAATCCAAAGTGTCCGTTTAGACTCTACTTCTGAAAGCCTTCGGTCACGATTTTTTAGTGCTAAAAGTAAAGATAGAAATCTATTCAATTCTATCACGGATTATAGCGAGTTCGTATACCCATCAGCATATCACGAGAAACCCGATCATCACGAAGAGCTCGATCAAGAGTTTAGCAAGTATATAAAAGATTTTTTTTATTTCTAGGATAATAATTAATATACACAACCGCAGTTAGGTCATAGTTAGGGATTTCTCAACCCCCAAAACTATTATATCCAGGACGATGATTAGCGTGCACAACGGCCGTCTGCTTACGAGAGAGAATTTTTAGACTTTTAAGATAGTGATATGCAGCGATTAGGTCCAGGTGATATAGAATTCTCTGACTTGGATTCGTTCATCAGCTATACTCCCTAAAATACACCTAGCGTCGCATCTACATCCCCAAGTCAATCTCGAGAAACGCACCTTGTAAATGCGCCGCGAGCCTCAACGCCGCTGCAATTCCCTAGCGCATCCACCCATTATTCCACTCTAGCTACTGAGCACGATATAAAATCTGTGGCGCTTGTTGATAATACCTAGTAAAATGAAGGCATGACCAATTGTACGATGACATGGACAGCTCATGATCAAAGCGCCGGAACAGTGAATCCCGAGATCTCTTCCAAGCATATGTTTAGCATTTAGCACAAAACGAATAATTATTGGCAACACTTTGGGCTCCAAGAATATACAAAGAGTAGTGATATTGTATAGCGTTATTTGCAGCAGCAAACATGGCATCAGCTTTGGCTTTTGGTCCTGCTTTCTTGAGGGTGTGCTGAGCGTGATGGGTGAGTCATGTTGAGTCGTTCCAAGACACCAGCGATGACGGCCTCGATTGCACTGCCTTGGCCTTCACTCAGGACAAAAAGTTGACGACAAAATTACACTATCAAGTTACATCATATCCTCAGACGATATCCAGGCAATAAGCAGATAAACTCCAGACAAGATGAGACGCTGAGTCAAGTTGAAGAAGGGACATTGTCCTCAAACGAATAGAGCACACCTCTTGATAACGGCAATCTCCATCCTCCCAAACTTCAGAAGGCCATTCCAAAAGTCTGCAAGAAGAAACAAACTCTCAGATAGAGCTGCATCCTTGTGAACCCTTGAAGGAAAGACTCCGTGCACCAAACGCCAATCGGACGTAGAATGGATTTATGAAGTTTGTAGTTCATTGTGTACGAAGAAAAAGACAAAGACTATTGTATATACCTACCAGACTCTCTCTTTTTATAGCTTAAAGCAGCAAACTCGCTGCTGCTTCACCAAATCCCCAGAAGCCATTCTTTCTTTGGCATAAATAGGATCTCGTAAAATTTCGTGTAATAACATTACCGACAAATAGATAGTACACCTCCCGGTACGCTTGTGTTGATCGTGGTGGCGTAGCCAGTCGGCGTGAGAAGAGGGACATCCAAGTGGGAGATTATGCTGGTGCTCATGTCTGGACTCTGGAAGACCATTTGCTTCTGTGCAAAAGCAGGAATGCTCGTCCGAAGAAACATGCAAGGGCAAACACTTGACAGCAGAAACAAATATTCGCTTTCAAAGAATCATGGTCTGCTCGGACGATACCCAAACTTCAAGTAAAGTAAAGCAGACGAAACAACCCCCTAGCTCGACACAGCATCATACATTCAACGATGCACAGAGACATCTTGACAACAGCACCCGATTCGGGTGCGCTCAATTTTGATAGATCAAACATGGGAGAAACGGCCCAACAGCTCAGAGTGTACCATGCTACTATGCAAGAGCATGCTCCTTTGAAGCAAGTGCCGTGACGGAAACGACGTTGCGTTGCTGGTTGCACTTCAGAAAAGTATGTAGAGGCAGAGAAAGAGATGCTGACGAAGAAAGGTAGGAGAGGGGTATATACACCCCTCTCACTCTCCCTTTCTATCTTTCTCACAAAGCAAGCTGAGATCCAAAGTTCCAAGTCCCACTGGGGACTCACATATGTTTCAAAGTTCTCAACTCATGATGAATATTATAGAAAGGAGTTGGAGGATAGGTATTCCATTTTGTTTTCAATGAAATTCAGTGCTATGCCGAAGATGTATAGACTCGCTCGCTCGATATCCCAGATTAAAGAACTCCCGAGCGCCGTGCAATGCTTCATCATCCCTGTCCTAATACCTCGTCCCTCGTGCTTTGTCAAATGTCCAAACCCGTGTCATATTCCGAGAGCTGTCTCAATTATCCTTCCTGTATTAAATCATCATATCCGCTTCCAACTTTCTCCCTTCCTCCAGCATTATTCTCCCGTCCTGTCCATCCCTCTCCAGATGTCCGGTATCATGAAATTTAATTCGTAAAGTAGAGAGTCTATTACCAGCCTGGTCCACATACCCATCACCTCTCCCAGAATTCATCACCAATCAACAGCCCACCCATTATCATTCAAAAACTCCTCACATGCCTCCCTCAATGCGAGATTAGGTCTCAGCTCTGAAGGATGAAGTGGTTCTCTCGTCAATGGATCCGTTGGAGATCGCTTGAGGTGCTCTAGGATGGAGGAGCGGTCGTAGGATTGTCCTGTTTTAGTCTTTGGGGAAGTTAGCCGAAGATCTAGGGGGAATCGAGACGCGCTGAAGGGAAGGGAAAGTGAAGGGAAGGGAAAGTGAAGGGAAGGGAAAGTGAAGGGAAGGGAAGGGAAAGTGAAGGGAAGGGAAAGTGAAGGGAAGGGAAAGTGAAGGGAAGGGAAAGTGAAGGGAAGGGAAAGTGAAGGGAAGGGAAAGTGAAGGGGGTGGGAGGAGAACTTACAACGACCGGGTCCGACATGACTGCAAATGTAATATCATCAATAGCCCAATCCGGAACCCTCCTCCTCGGCACTTCGCCTGCTCTGTGGAAGACTCTTCTCAAACTCTCGATTTTGTCCTCGTATTCTTTCTTAGCCTCTTCAACTGCTACTTCTCCAGGATTTTCTCCTTCCAATCTTTCAACCTCCTTATCCCTCTTCCCCTCCAAATCCCTAATCAACTCTCCCAACAACCCCTCCTCTTCCCCCACCCTCCTCCGCTCCCTCGCCTCCCAAACCTCCAACCTACACCTCCTCACCAACTCCATAATAGGACCCAAACTACTGGCCCCCTTCCCCCCATGCATAACCTCCTCCATACAAAGCTCATATGCCTTCTTCGCACTGCCTAGTGCTTCTGTATCTTTATGTAAGGCTATCTGGGCTTGAGCTAGTTGGAAGTGGGCTTTCATGTTTTGGGGGTGGAGGGAGAGGGCTGTGAGGGAGTCGGAGATTACGGATTCGTAGTGGGAGAGTTTGAGGAGGGCCATGGCGCGGTTGGTGTAGAGGAGGGGGTTTGTTGGGTCGTGGGATATTCTAGTGGAAAATAGTTTGTCAGCCTCGTTGTCTAACTTGTGGTCAAGTATTGAAGTATTGCAGGTAGCTTGGAAGGCCTTGTAGATTCGGGAAGCACATGCAAAAGTAAAGACGAAAGCGAAGGAAGAAACAAGAGAGTGAGTCAAGAAAAAGTCCTGCCCGGGAGTCACAAGGCTGCAGGCAACCTCCCCTCCCCTATCAACCTCACCCGACCCAGCCCTCCCCACCCATCCTGAAACCGGTCCGCAGAAACAAGGCAAGACAATAAAAGACATACTCACGCCTGGGTATAGAATCCCTCCGCACCCTGATAATCACCCGCTTGGAAACATTTATTGCCCTTCTCTTTGAACTCCAGTGCTCGGACTGGGTCAGGAGGCTGTTCTGCGTTCACCATTTTCTTTACTTCCTTTCCTTATTGTATGTATGTATGAATCTGCCGAGTAGCGAGCCTTATCTCTAGATAGAGATTCCGAATACCGGTGAGCGTGTGGCTGTAGCAGGCAGATGGGAGGCAGATGACCAAATCGTTATCGCTTGCCTTGCCCTCGTCTATCTCCCAAGGGTTGAATTCTGTTTCGGAACTTATCGCAGATAGTAGGAGCGTGCAGCAGGAAGGATTAAAGGCGTGCTTTATCGAGAAAATGGAGTAGGTTTGATGTGGGTTGTGTGTCGTGAGAGAGAGTTCTTTGTTGTCGATGGGCTGAACAGGTGGGGCAAAAGCGGAGGTGAGGTTCAGCCTTGCCTTGCGTGTCGTGCGATAGGCAGATTTGGGCGTTTCCTGCTTCGGCGTTAAGGACACCGAGTATTTTCTGTTTCAAGGAAAGAGAGTTTCTGGGGTAAATAGGGTAGAAATACTATTTGCTTGGGGCAGGTTTGTTGTGAGTCAAGCCAGTCTTTGTTGGCCCAAAGTGTTGTGACAAGCTATCAATCAGCCTTGTGGGATTGGTAAACAGGGTCCAGATTTTGGAAGTTTCGAGAATATAGCTTGGCGTGATGTGGGGTGATTGGATGGGATGAAAGTTAATGAAAGTCACGGTATGTGATTGTGATATTTACAGTGTACTGTATAGGTTTGATGAATGGTCTATTGATCGCTTTCTTCTTTCGTACAGTACAGTTGGCCTGGTGCATGCCAAGAATTGTCCTTCATTCCCTGCATTATCCTCCGCATTCGGATTTGTCTTAGAATGGCTGCAGACAAATTGTTAGTGCATGTCTGCTTGGTCTCGTTTATATGCGATGGGAAAGGGGAAGATGTTGTCCGCAAGAACTTTGAGGTAGAATGCGGTCTCAAGAGTAGGCTGCACTTGCTCCTTCGTTCCATTCCCAGAATCTCCATGGTATGCTGGATGTTCAATGCTTAAAAGGTAGAAAGAGGTCGAATGGTCTTCGAGCATAACCATAGCCCTCTTAGAGAGGGCTGCACTTGTTCCTATGTTCTCCGACCAGACCCCCTCCTCCACAACCCCCTTGAGCTCTTATTTGCAGACTCCAACTCATCTCCACCCGAACACCAAGGCTTGAGTATCAACCAAAGAAAAGAAGAAACGTACGTTGTCCGAAGCAGGAACCTCCTTCACGAAATGCGATCCAATAATAGGAACTTTCTATACACCCATCAGCACCGATCCTCTCCCCCTCACTTCTTGGTATACATACCTGCCAGATATCATTCCGTACCTTAGGTACATCCGAGAAGAAGTACAAGGCGAAGAAGCCGGCAACACCTCCGAAAGCACCGAGTGTCATGCCGCTACTAACAATCAGCTCCTATCCTTCTAAAATGTGTATGCGGATTCGGCGTGTCGGGGGGTCATGCGTATATGATTCGTAGGTGGAAGGAGGACGTACAGTCTCGAAGCGCTCTTGAAGGTCCATCCCATTACATTCCTGTTCACCGTGTACCTGCGTACACCATTAGCCTTCATCTCTATCTCCATCCCTCTCCCCTCTTATCTCCTTCCTCCCTCATCCCAACCCATCCTTTTCTTTCAGTTGCAGATTTGTAGACATACTTAGGGCCATAAGGACTCTTATAAGTAGCATAGTCCCTCGGGGCTTTCGCAGGCGGAATGCCAGTCGATCGATGGAACTGTTCACACACCAGGGTCAGTTAACTAATCTTTCACAGCAGTAGCTGAAGGGAAGGATTACCTCGCCAGACATTTTGAGGGTTTGTGGGCGCGGGTGTGGCGGAGGGTTCAATTGAGGTTCGTTGGGTTGGTGAGGTTGGAATTGAAGACTTCGCGACGAGGTCGGAGCTAGCCGGAAGAGAGCTTTGAAGGATCACGTGGGGTGGACAACGAAGGAAATGTTCGGAGGCCTCTTGTGTCTTGATGTTGTTCTATTGTGGTATGAAGCTTCTCTTGGATCTTCTCAAAATCCGGGTTGCCTTTGATTCCTTGAAGATGATTGTGCCAGTGTTCTCCATCGCCTTTGCGGAAGGACCTCCGGAACAAGACCAACTGTAACCTTACCACAAATGAGTGAACGTTATTCGTACGCCAAGTATCATAGCCTTAATAGAAATTCAGACTTCTTGATATTCTTTTTAACTCAAGCTGGAAGTCCTCTCCCTACCAGTGTTCAAGCACTTTACCACGTGACTGTTATCTTTTTCAGAGCCTCTTATCCCCACATCCGATTACCTCCTGATCATCCCATGTAGAAAAGCACTCATGCCTTGCATACATCTTCCCCGTCATTGGTCATCTTGCATCTCGGGGCTGAATCGGTGGTTTCTTTTCCCATCCTCCAGATCCTCGGGAATAACAGGAGTCAGTCACCAACAAGCATTATCAGACCACGAAAAGCGACAAAGAAGTGAGCTGATTTCTCCATTCTGATTACAGTAATCCGTTATTCCCTTCTTCTACCTTGTGGATTATTGCTCTCCCCGCATCCGCAAGTTTAGTACATGATCCCATCTGATTGGGTAACTGTCAAATCCTCCCTTCCAGCGAACAACCGAGAGGCTTTTTGCTCGACTCATCCCGGAAACGCCTCGTGCTGCCGGCGGGATCTTTCATGTAAAGGTTTCGACTTCCGCCGTCCCACTTAGACTTTCACTTCCCCTTTCCCAGAACCCCTCTTCAAACTCGCCCTCTCCCTACATCATTTTCCTATATATACTTTCTTACGCAGGATTGATACCCAAAAGAAGGCAAAAGAACTGTCGTCGAATCGCGAAATCCCGATCCTGCAAGACGCTTAATATTCCCCGAGCATACCAGTGAACATCACTCGATAAGGCAAGGCATCCAACGAACGATTGCAGATTGCGGGGGGAGGGCCACGATCAAGTGTGTCACGTAGAGGAGGGAACCGTAATAGGGGAGGGAAGAAGCAAGCATATCCTTCTCTTCTTACAGCCTGCAACACGGCTCAAACTGATCACCACCTACCGTCCCGACTTGGTCTCCACCATCCACCGAAGTCTCCGTTGCTGTTTATATCTGGAATCCCCCTTTCCCTCTCTTCTAGAGACTGGACAGGCACCAGAGACTAAGAGCAAGATGTCAACACAACGCCCCTTCTTCGCCAACTTCGTCGCAGCTTTTAGAGCTCACTCCGCCATCCAACAAGGAAAAGCAACAGCAGCACCCTCCTCCTCTTCCCACCAACCAACACACACCTCACCCTCCCAACCTCGCACAATAACCACAAGCACAAAACCTTCCACAGGCGCAACGACAACGGCCCTCACATCCTTACACTCACCACGAACACATTCGACTTCTTCCCTAAGCAGATCACCGGGTCCAGGATCGAGTAGTGGACCTATGTCACCGAGCGACAACGCGGGAGGGAGATACATGACGACTTCGAGAGGGAGGCGGGAGAGTGATAGCAGTTCGGAAGGGTTTAGAGATGTGCTGGGGGCTGAGAAGTGGTATATTGGTGGACGGACAGCCGCTGGTGAGGAGAGATATTTCAAGCTTGGGGTTGTGAGACGGCAGACGAGTAGGGATAGGTTGAGTTTAGATCGGTTGAGTCTTTGACACAGCCTGAGAGGAGGGTTGACTGTTACGAGTTATGAGATGTAATACGATGGACGGATCATACCACGACCCGAAAGATACTGAGTGGAAGATGTATTTGCTAGGCACAGGAGAGGACTGGCTTGGCTTGGGATAAGGGTGGCGGGATAATATGGTTTAGTCGCTACACTACAATGCACTACAAGAGAAAGAGATGCTGCGTTGCATCAGGCGTTCCGGTCTTGCTTGTTCTTGGCGTTAGATTGTACATGGTTAGGGTACATACTCTTGGGACTGGGACAGGATCGGTTGGCTACATACAGTATACACCATACAGGATCTGGTACAGCCAGTAAAAGAATAAAAGCATCTCACGAGCTCTCTGTGCCCTCCGGGGTGGTGTTGATGAGTGATTTTGTGACTCGAGTGAGGATGTGTTGAAGTGACGTGCCTTGAGCGAGACCAGAGTTGGACAGAGCAAGGCTCTAATATTGATTGTCGTTTTTTTTTTTTGGTGCTTCGAGACAAGCCAAGGCGTTATGCATTAGTGGAAATGGGTCAATTTCCAGCGACGATTGCGACATCTTGATGCTTTTGTATAAAGGCAACACCGTTCTGCCCCATATCGAATCTTTCGTTCTCTAATCCAGAACTGCTTTTTATCATTCAATCAAGACATTGTCTATTTGGGCTAGCGATACTTCTCCATAGTTTGGATGGCTACTTCGGCTTCTGCATCTTACTGCTGCATGATGTTCTCTGTTTTTTTTTTACCGAAGTCTTCTCGATCTTCTTGCTTCTTCTACTTTGCATCGCTTGACGTCTCTCTCAGAGCTGAACATACCCAAAAGGAGAAGAGAAAGTGATCTCCCACCCTTATTCACGACCTCAGATTGAGCTTGATGTCGAGACCGGATCTCATCTTCTCTTCACCGTTCCGAGCTCAATGGTACATTGGTAATGCCTTGGAACCGCATCTACAAGAATGGGAGCGCCATGGGCGAAGAGCTTTTATAGAGATGCAACGTTGGGGATGCGGTATGCCCCTCAATGCAGGGCAGAAATGCAAGGGACAACGCGTATCTTGACCGGCACTACCAGACCGAATTCAAAAACCAGCGATAAGAACTTTTATATATCCTATTGAGTCACTCATCTGCATTCCCACGGGCTGCTAATGCAGGGTTATCTTTCCTTAGCGATTTCCACCTTTGTGGCCCTCTGCTTGGTGCCTCCACTCTTGGCACAACAGCTGCTTGCCGAACTTATCTTGAATATTTTTTCTAGTTCGTCCAGTGATTACTTCGAGAAGACAACCAAAATCAGTTGACCTTCCTATTCCGGTGCATCTGTAGTTTGTCACTCAACCTCTAAGCATGAAAAGGCTCTTGAAATCTGAGCAGCGCGCGGCGAAAGTGAAGGGCACGATGGAGACGGGCAGAGACTTGAGGAGGGGCAGAAGGGAAGCAGATAATTTAAGTGGAATCTAGGGCAAATAAATATGACGGTCCAAATAGATCTTGCCTTGAGGGTTGGGGTATAAATACCTGCCTTTCCTTCCGTCAAAGTCGCACAGTTGAAAGTGTACACGTTGAAGTCGTACATAAGGCTACTCCTTACTCACCCCGCCACCCTCCCAACTATACCGTCTTTCAAGTCAACAACCATGGGTTTCTTTCGCCCCACATTCAACAGTCTTCTCCTATGCGCCCAACTCATCTCACCCTCAACCAGCACACCCCTAATTCCCCGTCACGAAACCCTCGATTTCAAAGAGCCCCTTACCGTCGAAGCCGCCGGCATAGCCAATATCCACATCAGCTACACCCTTCCCCTCTCCGGCCCCCTCTCCCTCCACTACGGCTCCTGCGATGTTCCCATTTCCCACCCCAAAGAATCCCATCACCATCAAATCGGCTCTACAACTGTAGGCTCCCACCCCTTCGCCAAGCGCCACGGCGACTGGGCCGACCAACGACCCGAACGCTTCGTCTGGCTCGTCCCAGAAAATGCACACGATGGAGGCTGTCTCTTCGCTTACTCTGGTGAAGATCTAGTTGGAAGATCTTCACCCGTGACTGTGATGAAGAGGCGGAGTAGAAGGGATAGTATTGTGCTTGGTGAGATTGGCGATGCGGAGGGACCGTGGTTTGATGGGGTGGAGTATTTGGCTGCTAAGGAGCCGAATGAGACGTTTGTTGCGCAGGCTAAGACAAAGAGTATTGGGATTTTGGGGGCGGGGATGTCGGGGTTGATGAGTTCTGTGAGTTTCGCTTCAATCGTCCTTGGATTTTGTTAATAAAACTCAGTTACTTCTCGAGTCTGTTAGCTTTCATGATTGGAAAATCATTGAGGCTTCTAGCAGGTTGGGTGGTAGAGTCCATACTGCTTATCTTGACAATACGACCGGGTCCGAGTATCAGTATCAAGAGATGGGACCTATGAGATTCCCTGTCGATCTAACGTTGGGCAATGAGACAGTTGAGATCAACGATCACAAGATGGTTTTCCAGCTCGCCGACGTTCTCAATGAGATGAATGGAAACTCATCCGAGTACGTGGTTAACTTCATCAAGTAAGTTTCGGAGCCCAATATGCAAGTGAAATCCGCTGACTAGTTATCAGATGGATTCAAAACAACTCCAATACCCCCGAGAGCAATTCCACAACCACTTACTCAAACGCGACAGCTGTCGCTATTGCTGAAGATGGATACGACAACTTTATGAACCTCACAAATGACAAGCTCTTCGCAGCAGCCAAGAACGTCTTCGCCGCCCACCGCTCAGCTGTCGACGCCGGCTATCTCGATTTCTCCGAATCCGGCTACATCAAGTACGTCCTCGGCGCTTCCAACGACATAACAGATGAGATCGATACTCTGTCCGACAATTACGATTCCTGGTACTACGATTCTGTTTACTTCGATGCCAGCAGCTGGAAGACTATTGATCAAGGCTTGAACCGGTTACCGCTTGCTTTCACTCCGCTTGTTGAGAACCGAACCATGTTCAACACCGCCATCCAAGAAATCTCCTACGACGAAACCACCGACAAGGTCAAAGTCGGGTATCGACCTAATCCATTCCAGCAAGAGGCAGATACGATTGATTTTGACTATGTCATCACCGCCGTCCCATTCACCAAAGTCCGACTCTGGCGTCTCCCAGAATATTCCTCCCTCCTCCAACGCGCTATTAACACCATGCAGTATGTGACTTCTTGCAAGGTTGCACTAAAGTACGAAACTCGATTCTGGGAGCACTTGGATAAGCCAATTTTCGGAGGTTGTGGAAGTACCTCCATCCCCGCAATTGGCTCGATCTGCTACCCCTCCTACAACCTCAACGGCACCGGCCCTGGCGTCCTCCTCGCCTCCTACATCAGCGGCACCACCTGCCAATCCCTCGGCGCGCTCACCGACACCGAGCACGTATCCCTCGTCCAGCGTGCTATCGTCGACATTCATGGCCAAGTAGCATCCGACCAATTCACCGGCTCTTACAGCCGCAAAATTTGGGCAGATGATGAATTCCAAGCAGGGGACTGGGCTGCCCCGGCTGCCGGGCAGCAAGAATTATATTTGCCGGCTTATTTTAGGACGGAGATGAAGACGGTTTTTATGGGCGAGCATACGAGTTATACGCATGCTTGGATTTGGTCGGCGTTGGAGAGTGCGGTGAGGGGGACTGTGCAGTTGTTGTTGGATATGGGGTTGGTGGATGAGGCGAAGGAGATTACGGAGACGTGGATGGCGAGGTGGATCCAGGTTTGAGGGCCGGGATTTGAAGCATTAGAGAGAGATTCTTCGTAAACAATGCTTTTGGGAGGATTGCCATTCGAGAAGCCAGCAATCCCGTTTTAATAGTGTTCAATTTTTGAGCAGTTACTTTACTAAAACAAAAAATTCTGGAGTACTTTTAAATGACCAACCTCGATTATTAATTTTCGAAAAAAAAAATTTTATTATTAATTTTATTAAAAAGTGCGCAAAAATTGAAAAGCACAATTTTAACTCTAGCGCAATTTGGACTAGTCCCAATGCAGACTAGCGCTGCACGTGATTAGTATTCCAATATTTATAATTATTAATTATATAATGTATTTAAATATTAAAAAAATTTAAAGCAAATTAATAAATAGTTTAAAACTCTAATCATATATTTAAAGTTATTACTTATTAAAAAAACTAATTTTTTTTTTTTTTATAAATAAATTTTACTATTGAAAAATTAACTTTATACAATTATATTCAAGGAAACCAAATTGACTCCCGGGGATCCTAAATAAGATCCTCCTACCTAAAATAAATTATTAGAGGTAATCTTTTATTGCTAAGCTAAATTCTACAGTGGACAGGTACGCTGTATATATAGGGCCTCCTAGCCTGGCGGACGGTAGACTCTAAGGCTTCAGGTACTTCGCTACTGGACCCTAGGAGTCCAGCTTCCAAGGCTGTTACCACCCGTGGCGCAGGCTCCTCAGGCAGCTCGTCTATCGCAACAAAACCCACCCATAGTGCTTTTTTCATCTAAAGAGAAGAGGGTGGGAGAGTCCCTTTAGCTATGACCCTTTACCAAGGCTTCGGGCATTCAAAGTATTGGATCCTAATGAGATTGGTGGTATTTTGATGTGATATTGATCTGGGCAGGAGGGGCTAGGGCTGAACAACCAGCTGGAGCGGAGCCATCTTAAATTCCTGTGTCCCAATTTTTCGGAGCCGAACAGCTTTCCTTTCTATGATGTTCGTGTTGCCATCTGGAAGCCTGGGTAAGTCATCTGCGTATGCATGCCAAGTGGTCATGACTGGCGTGGCTTGCATGAAAACCCACATCTCGTCGATGCAATTCGGTCAACTCGGTCGGGCTCCAACGCTCCGGCCACCCAGGTTGCGTGCGTCCCTTTTGCGCCTCTTTCCGAGCAAATGTAGGCCCAGAAGAGGAGCATTTTGCCTTGCGCCACATGGCGGTGGCAGTGAAGCGCAGGGCGTCCAGTGATGAAGCACCTAAGCAGGCTGAGGTGGACGAAAGAAAGCCAATCGATAAATCCAGGCCGATAATGCCCTAGAAGGATCAATGTAAAGAAGAAAAAGGAAAACTCCGAAAGGCAAGGAAATCCTGCGATTACCCTCGACCATCTTTGTTCAACACATCTCCATTCTGGCAGTACCGATTTCTCATCAGACATGCGCAGATTTAAGTCACCACTACCCCCCAAGGCGGTAGAATCGCAGGAGTCCGAGTGGGAAGAGATCGGAGGACGCGAGGCTGCGGAAAGGCATCTCCAGGAGATACGCGCTGGCCACGGAGAGGGCAACAGCAATCCTGTTCTTGTTCAGAATCTCAAGCAAGCCTGCCAAATGTGAGTTGCATAGTCGAACCTCTCCAAGTATGCGGTACCTCCAGAGGCTGACTTCAATATAGTCTAGCAAATCAGCTTTATCAAGCACCCACCCACTTCTTGCTTGAGCTCATTCAAAATGCAAACGACTGTAAGTTCAATGTCGAAGATCCAACGATGGTTATCACATACAAGAGTGGTTTCCTTCAGGTTGAGTGCAACGAGGTTGGCTTCTCGCCCGAAAACGTGACGGCTATCTGCAGCCTAGGCATGAGCTCAAAGACGGCGAAGCTAGCTGGAGACTCTAAATCCAACAGATTAGATTTGGCCTCTGGGAAGCTACCTGAAGACATGACCACGTATGTTGGGGAGAAGGGCATTGGCTTCAAATCCGTCTTCAGAGTTGCCGATGTTATCTGGGTGTCGTCGAGGGCATACAACTTTAAGTTTGACTCTAACACAGACCTTGGCATGATCACTCCAATTATCGAGCGTTTTCCGGTGAACAAACGTCGCGCCTGGACTTCTTTCTATTTGCAGCTGCGGAATGATAAAGACGGCCTTAAGACACAAACCAAGATACAGACCAGTTTAGAAGAATTCGATGCGAGATTCCTCCTATTTCTACAGAGGCTACGAATTATCAAGATCAGCATTGCTGATAGCGACAAGAGACTGCGCACATGCGTCTTCACGCGGACTAATGCTCGATGGAACGAGTATGAGATGTTGAATTTGACGCAAGACAAAGTTACAACGAGCTATCTGATCTACAAACACACGATTACCGACCTTCCATATGAGGAAAGGAGAAAAAAGGTCAAATCTTCTGAGGTTATTCTCGCATTTCCTGTTGACGAAAAGGAAGAGCCCTTGATAGTGCCGCAACACGTTTTTGCATTCTTGCCAATTTATGATTTCGGGTTCTCAGTAAGTGATGAAAAGTTGTCCCCTAAGTCGTCAAAACTTTAGTAACATGATGTAGGTCATAATCCAAGCCGACTTTCTACTCATTGCGAATCGAGAAGGTGTGGAAAGATCAAATGAGTGGAACAGTGAACTGCGAAAGGGGCTAATTCGGGCATTTGTGGACGCAGCAATGCGCTTCGACAATACGGTGCTTCGATACACATGGATACGCTATTTGCCCGAAGCTTCTGACTCTGATGGCTTCTTTGAACGGATGAAGCGAGATATTCGTGACTTGCTCACTTTGAAACCGATCCTGAGGGCCTGGAATGAGACTTGCCAAAAGCCCGGCATGATTATGTATGTTCCCGAGAAATTTCAAGACCGGGATGGCATACCCTTAACCCTTAGCCTCAAGAAGGAACATGTCTACCTTTCTGGAAATTACAAGGAGGATGACTTCAAGTATTTAAAGCGACTTGGCGTACGAGAAATGGATTACGACGATTTCCTGAAAGACTTCAAGGATTTCGTAACTGAGTCCTTCAGCCACTTCACCAAAAAGCCGCCTGAATGGCAAAGCAGGCTCGCTGGAGTTCTGAACAACCTACCGTACAACTACTCGCTAGAGCCTCTCCGAGACCTCCGACTTATCAGTTTGCGGACAGGAGAATGGATTTCTCCAGGGGAAGGAAGTATTTTCTTCCCAGGCGATCTAGATCTAACTGTGCCAAGAGGCATTGATATGTGGATTGTAGATCCAGCCGTTACCAGCGACCCAGCACGTCGCCAGTTGTACTCGCATCTCGGAGTTACCAACTTCGACGTCTCCTCAGTCCAAGAAATTATTCTCCAGCTTCATACATCTAAATCGCAGCCGGAAGGAGTTTCTGTCTCCGACTTGATTGCACAAGTCCACTTTCTGTTCTCTACACGATGGAATAACTACAACAATATTCCTCTTTGGGTTGCAACAGATCGAGGACTCCTGCTCAAAGGGAATGAAGTTTATATTGATGACGAAGGACCACACTCAGCCTCTACGTACTTTTCCAAGAGCAGGGACGACTTCAACTTCCTTTGCCCGGACTACCTCTTGGCAAACACCAACGACCAGAGCAGTTGGGTGGAATGGCTTGAGAAAAATATAGGTGTAAGTAAGGTGCCACGCCTGGTCTCGAGTGACAAGCCATACAAACTCAGCACGGACTTCAAATTCATCATCAACTCAACATCTTCCGAGCTCTGGCTTGACTTGCTTCGCGAAAATTGGAAGGAATACGGAGAGTGGCTGAGCCCGAATGACTCATACTCACTCCTAGTGGATGAGGACAAGGAGGAAGAGAAAAAACTCCTTATATCGGAACTATCTAATATAAAGGTCAGCTACAGAGATGGGACTTATTCACGACTTAGCGATTCATTTTTGCCGATTGAGGAACTTGTCTTAGCTGCAGATGGTCTGTTTCCCTTTCTACGCATTCAGGAGCCCGAAGACGAGCGTTGGCGAGCTTTGCGTGTGTTAGGTGTTGGGGTCGAAAGTAATGTGGACTTCTACCTGCTTGGCCTGAACAAGCTTGCGAGCTTGGTTTCAGGTGTAAAGCTGAGAAGGGTGAAGTTACTATTAAACCAAATCGAGGCTCGTTGCAAACGAGAGGATGAGGAACGTGTCAGGTATGGAATTTAGCCTCATACCTGTCCCCCAACGCTTTTATTCTGGCTCGCTCGAGCGCTAACAAGTCCGCTAGAGAATTCTTCCAACATCAAGAGAGACGTCTCATATTCGTGCCCACCCCGAAGCCTCTGGTGGAACCGGTCGTCAAGGGGCCTAGTGCTCTTCCTGTCGACAGCCGGGACACATATGATGAAGATGACAGCAATGATAAAGAGACGACCGAGGGTGCTTGGTATCACATCGAACGATGTCTTTGGAACGGCCCCAATTATTTCCGAGAGAGCATCGGCCTGATCGAACTATATCCAGGTAACGAGCATCTTTTCAAGAACATACTTTCCGTTTCAGAAGTCCAATTAGCCCACTTCATCGCCGAAGCTCGTTCCTTTACTATAAACGATCCGCGCAGGTACATGTCAAAGATTCTCATGGCGATGGACAAGTACATATCCAAGAGGGGCATTACCCATAGTGACTACTGGGAGCTAATTTCACTTGAAATGTGGCCCATTACTTGTCAGAGTTGGGAGCCTCAGATGCAACTGAGGTCTGTTCTCTCGGCTTTTGAGTGGTTCATTGCCGATCGGCGTCATTGGCGAGACATCTTTGGGAAGAAGGTGCCTATTCTTGATTTCGACTACGACGAACTGTTTCGGATGAGATGTATCTTCGAGCGGCTCGACGCGGTCCCACGTCTTATAAGTATGGCATCTAAGGCTGTCCCTTGCTTTGAAGGAAAACTGGAACCAAGCCCCCATCACACAGACTTGTTTCGATCTAAGTACCGATTTATCTCCAGGTAATATTCGCCGGCAGAACCAGGAAGAGTAACTGGGAGAGCATAATCATACTACGTGGAAGAGGCTAATATCACCTTAGATTGGTGAAATCGATTGAGAGTGGCGCCGATAGAGATGCTGAAGCAATCTTGGCTCTTTATAAGAATCTCGAGGTTTCTATTGCGGAAGAGATCCTACAAAAGCACACAATACGGTACGAAAACAGAGACATAGAAGGCGAAACGAGTCCTGCAAGTGCGATAGTCATATCGAAGGAAGACAAATTCGATATTTACATGACAGACTCGTACTTTGAGACAGATCGGACATTAGAAGAACTTGTCACGAATCTAAGCACAGCACTCGGAATGGATCAGACCAAACACGGTTGGCACATACGCTTATTAGCTAATGTACTCTTGTTAGATGACGATGCCAAAATTGCCCAGTTCTTGGACAAACACGGCATACCCAGAAACCCCGATGCAGATGATGACGACTATGATTGGAATAGCCTCGCTAAGACTAAGAAAGGGGGAGGTGGTGGTAGGGGAAGTGGTGGTGGGGGCTGGGGCGGATTCGGTAAAGGTGGCTCTGGACAGGGAAATTATGGGTTTCTCGTCATTTCAAGTGCCAACTTTAATAAACACGGTCATCTCTTTGCCCGCGGCAAGGACTCGGACGGTTGGGCAAGGGCTGGAAATGGCTCTAAGTGGTCTGGCAGCAGCAAGGATCCATCTGAGCTGGGTTTCCACGTATTCTTACCCTCTAACGGGCTTCGTATGCCAGGGGCATTCCGGGAAGACGAAGAGGAAGAAGAGGAAGACGAGCACTTGCAATACCTTGGCGAGTTAGAGGTAAGATACCCAAGAAGATTCATTGCTGCAGGAGAGTCTAATAATATATGATGTTGCAGGTTTCGAAGCTCATCAAAAAGATTCTAGGCGATAAATATAGCGCCGAAGAACACTGGACCAGCCCCCATCGCACAAAGGTGGGAGATGCAGCATATGTCCAAGAGGATGGAAAATCTGGGCCAGCATTCACCATTCGTGATACCGATGGTCTATTCGCTGCTGAGTTAGCCCAGACGTATCCAGACATTGGCAAGCTGCTAGGACGGAGACCGGATACATGGTATCTTGAGGTGAAATCATCCAATGGAGGGTTATCCGAGGAGTTTGATTTGACGTGGGAGCAGTTTGAAAGAGTAAGCTATTGCATTGTCCAAGCTTGAGATATTTTGCAGCTAACCACAACTTTGTAAACAGGCACGACACTTGTCCCGGATGGGCCGAAGACCCTCACAACCCAAACCAACAGATGCGCTCGTACTTGTCAGAGTCTTCGGCTTAGAGAGTAAACCGGAACTTGCAATTTTCATTGAGCCTTGGAGACAGTACCTGGACGGCAAGCTGGAGTTCCGGTGCAAGGGAAAAATCAAAGGTCGACCACTTGCAGAGGCTTAACCAGACTTCACTTCACATACATACATGTGATAGAAGCATAGGATCAGGAATATTCGGTTTGAATTCAAGAGGATGTACTGTACATCTGAGAGCTTCTAACTAAGAAAATCACGATAGAATGAAAATCAGTCAACAAAATCTCTCCACAGTCAAAAATTTGATGCTCGTTCTCGTTCTCGTGAAAAAGTTATCAAGGCTCTGGGCCCGAACAACAAAGGCAAGTCTGTCTTGGCTATTGACCTTGAAAATGGTATCTTCCCCTCGACGATCAATAGGCTGGATCTCTCTTAGCTGGGTAAAGTCTTGGGTGAACGCTAAATCATGACACAGCTCAAGCTGAAAAGCCTCCGATGGCATTTCAAAGATACGGCAATTGGTAACCTGGCAGAATTCCGTTGATGCGCCAAAGACGACTCTCGCAGCTTGGTATTCAAGAACCACAAGTAGACTTCCCACTGAAGTCTTAATGTGAAACATTCGTTGGCCCTCTTCCGAATGAAATGTAGGATCATGGCCATCTCTCTTCATGAGGAAGTTGTCTCTCCTTCCTGCCGCTTCGATCCAAGATGGAAGCTCACCTGCAGAACTTTTGTTTAGAGAAACGAACCGAGTTCCCAGGAGCCACGTTATCGGCTGTAGTGGATACATCCCGACCAAACTATATCCTTGGGGCGGCAGAAGTCTAATCGACAGCTCCACAAGCTGCTGTGAGGCCCGAGACGGACGTCTGATTACGATTGTTTTGACTTTCGCAGCCTCTAGGAATTCTGTGGAGACCAAAGTCGGAGAGCACCAATTGAATCGTAGATACTCGTCCTGCTCCTTCCAAAGGGATTGGTCCTCGCATGCGCCCGCAGAGATCAGAGGAAGAGCCAGTAAAGATCTGCAACGGCCCGGCTCATCTATGGACTCCCGAGGCCCGCAGGCCAAAATAGAGTATACAATATGGTCATGGCTTTCATCTACTCTCACGGGTAAAGTGACTACTAATCCTTTCTGGGTCATTGAGAAAGAAGGTCGAGGGAAACCAATCAGCTTGCTTGGGACGAGGCCATAGCAGTTTTTGAAAGATGCAGGAATTGGTGCCAAGATCGTGTCGGCTTCTTCTTTGTCATCCCAAGTTTGCTTGTATCCCCAAGAGAGCAGGGTTGTGTCGTCTGTGGTCTTCATGATCTCTTCTTGCAGCTTTGCAAAGGCTCGGTCTCCCTCTCCGTACAGCATCGGCATGTGGATACCGAACAGGCCGAGAAGACAATATGCCATATCTTCTTTCCGAGTTGTCTGCCTTCCTGCCGCCCATGACATCCGCTCAGCAACACTTGCTTCAGACAGGCTCTCGTACGCATCTCCAACAAAACCCGAGCTTAGTGGGTATTGCTCGGCCCAGTTGATATAGCGAGCACTGATATCTGTGAAATCTTCGATTATACCAGAAAGGGACTCCTTAGTTCCGAGTACATTCCAGTCCTGATCAAAGAAAACAAGATTCTTTGGCGCAAGCAACTCTTGCAAAGTCCAACCCCTTGTAAACCACCTTGCATTCCTGAATGATGAGTCGAGAGCCCCGGGATCATGGTTTGGAGAGACGTCCGAAAGGTAAGCCAGACATATCTCAGCAGACTCATACCATCGAAACATGGAGTTGATGCCTTCCTGAAGCTCGGCGCTGCTTGATTTGTCGATGCAACAAGTGTCAACCCACAGATATCGACAATCGTATTTTAGCGATTGAGCTGAAGCGCCCTCTATCTTTTTCCATCCCGGCCTTGCAGTCCAGTGGGTTAAGATGAGATGGTCAACCGGGCCGGGCGCTCCCCCTTGCAGATCTTGAAAGGAAGCCTCCTCGGCCGGCGTACCCCAGGTATGCGACAGGATAGCATAGCGCGGAATCTGATTCTCAGGAAAGGCTTCAAGTTGCCTTGTTGTCGTGTGAAGAAGACGCATGGCAAAGAATCATTGGTCTGTTCCGTACTTACTAAGCAGGGAGCAAATTCTGGGTGTAGGCTCAATGAGTGTTGGATGGGTGGGCTTCAAATCCTAGCTCAATTCGATAGGAGTCCTAAAGGAAGGGCGTGTTGAATAAGAGAATTTTTGCTTTGACGAAGCTGAAGACTGTAAGGCACCTGTGCATAGGTAGTACATAACGCGAGATAAGAGCCAATAGTAAAATGCAAAAAATTTCGTAACCTTGCAAATAATCGATTTATTCGATCCATTTTAAATAATATTCGATATATAATTTATATATAGAAATTCGTATTATATATAAGTATATAATAGAGTATTATAAAATAATTTATTATTTATATATTTATTAAAATTGTATTAATTATTATTAATTTTTTTTATATAAATTTTATTGTAGTAATTATAGTAAATAAAAAAGAATAATTTATTTTTTACGCTATAGAAATACTACTTATAGAAAAAAACTACGTTTAGACTACGTTTAGTTTACGACTAGATATTATATAATTTCGTTATCGTTACATTTTATATTGTAATATTTATTTCTATTAAGAATTTATATATGTTCTTATACAAAAAAAAATAAAAACTTTTCTTCAAACTATAAAAATTTGTAATTTGATTTATTTTTACAATTAATACTTTTTTTTATATTTCGTATTTTTTAATCGTTTTTTTTTTTCAATAATAACTCGAATTTTTCGTTTTTTAATTTAATATATTTCAATAAAATCTCGTAATTAATTTTTCTTTTTATATTTTTAGTATTACGAAATTGAAATTTTTCGTTCAAAAACTTAATATAATTTGAAAATATTTCGTAGTATCGTTTGAATTTTATTATATCGATAACGATTTTAATAATTGATTTGATTTTAATATTATTTTTTAATTGTTTTTTTTTTTTTTTTTATATTTTATCAAAAAAAAACATTTTTTTTAAAACAAATTTTTTTTTTCAATATTTTAATCTTTTTTTTTTTTTTATCGATTTTGCGATATATCGTTGAAAATACTATAATCGCTCGTAATAAATTTTGATT
>MU119602.1:24998-39453 GCA_014904845.1 Acephala macrosclerotiorum | reverse complement strand
GCCTCCATTTTCTCCAGATTTGTCACCTATTGAGAGCATTTGGGACAGAATGAAGGATATTTTGCAAGCATTAGATCCTCATGTGCACAGGAATTATAGGAGGCTCAGGGCTGCTGTGAATGAGGCATGGGAGTTAGTCACAGATGCAGAGATCAGGGATATCATTCACACTATGCCAGAGCGCTGTGCAGCTGTTATAGCTGCCAATGGAGCTTACACAAAATACTAGATAGAAATCAAGACTCTGAATAGCCTCATTTTGCTGTAGAGTGATTAAAAGCAGCATGCCCTGTAGCATGCCATAAGTGGTGCGCCTAGGGGTGGAAAGATAGTGGCAAGGGGTCTGAGCATTAACAATTAATACGGCCTGTAGGGAGTAATACCTAATTTCCGATATCGATACGATATTAATACTAGAATCGTAAGATATTAATATTATCGATAAAGTATCGATTCTTAGTGAGCTTATTACATAATATATTTCTCTTTTTCTCTTAAAATAAATTCTATTATTTTTACGAAAAGTTTTTTTTATGATACTACATTATATAAAACATTTTTTTTTCGTACGACTATTATTATTACTTTTATTACGTTTATTATTTTTAAACAAATTAATTTCAAAAAAAAATATTTAAAAATTTTTTTTTTTTTTAATACTTTAAATACTTTCGTATTTTAATCGTTTTCGATTTTATTTACTTTTTATTTCAATTTATTATACGATAAATCTTTAAAAATACTTTTTTTAATTTATTATTTATTAATAAAAGTTTTAATTAGTATTATTTTTACGTATTTTAATACTATTAAATAAAATTTTTTTTTATTAAAATCGTACGATTTAAATAAATTATAATTTTTATATTTATTTTTATTTATAAATCGAGTAATTACTCGCAAAAATAAAACAATTCGATTAAAAGTATCAAATTTCAATAGTTTATAAAACGAATTATTATACGAAAAAATCGAAAAAATAAATAAAATTATAATTTTTTTTTTATATTTTTTTTAAAATTTTTTAATTAATATATTTTAATATATTTCGTATAATTATAAAAATTTAAAATTAATATAGTAATATAAACTAAAAATATATTAATTTTTATATAATAATTATTAAAAACTTCGTATATTATTTTAATTTAACAAAAAATTTTTATTTTTTTTTTATATTTATTTTTTTTATATTTAATTTATTATATAAAAATTAATTTAATTATACGTAAAAAAAAAAAGATTTTATATTTTTTTTTTAAAAATATTTAATTAAAATATTTATTATAAAAAAATTAAAATTAAAAAAAATAAAAATAATTCGTTAAAAAAAATAAAATTTTTTTTAATCGTATAAAACTTTTTTCAATTTTTAAAAATTAAAATATTCTTTTTAAATTTTTTCTTGTAATTTTAATAATATTTTTTTATTATAAATCGTAAATTAAATAATACAAAAAATATTTAATATTAATTATTTTACTTCATATAATTATCTATTAAAATTAATTTTTTTATAAACGTATAAAACTTTTTTGTTTTTTTAATCGATCTACGAATATAAATTACAATATTATATATTTAATCAAATAAATCTATAAATTTAAATTGAATTTTTATTATTTCTATTATATTAAAATTTTTAATTTTTTTTTATTAATCGTACGATTTAAAATTATTCAAATTAATTACACTTATAAATAAAAAAATTTATATAATAAAATTAATAATATAAATAAAATAATAAATATATTCATATTTTATTTTTTAAATCAAATTAAACGTATTTTTTAATTTCTTTTAAATTAATCGATAAAAAACGTTATTTATAAAAATATTATTTTTTATAATAATTTCAAATTTTTATATAATATTATAATTTTAAATATTAAAAAAAATATAAATATATAAAAATATTATTTAAAATATTCGTCGTATAATATTTTAATATTTTTTTTAAATTTTTTTAATTAAATTAATAATTTTTAAATAAATAATCGTAATTTTACTTTTAAAAATTCGATTTAATATTTAATAAAAAATATAAAATTTTAATTATTTAATAAAATAAAAAAATAAATTTCGTACGACGATAAAAATAATTAAAATTTTAATGAAAATTAACGTATTAAAATTTTTTTTTAAAATTTTAATATTAAATTTTTTTTTATTAATTTTATTAATTTATTAATAGTATTATTTTAATTATTTATTAATTACTATTTAATTTTTATTTAAAGTTTTTTTTAATAATAATTTAATAATAATTTTTTAAATATTTTTTTTATATTTTTTATTACAATAATATTATACGACGAGTTTTTTATTGAATTAATATAACGAATATAATAAAAATAGATTTAAATTTTTTTTTTTAATCGAACGATAATAATATTTTTAAACGAAAAATCTTTATTTCGTATTATAATTTTAAATAATTGTAATTAATTTTATTAAAATAAAAATTATAAAAAAACAGTTTAATTCAAATAAAAAAAATATTTTAAAAATATAATTCAAATAAAATCGTCGTACGAAAAAAAAGAAATAAAAAGAAAAAAAATTGTAAAATAAAAAATAAAAAAATAGTATAAAAATCGATTTTTTATCGATACGTATCGATATTTGTAATACTTAATTAATACTATCTAGTATCGATATCGTATCGATATTTCAAATATCGAAGTCGAGCTTGTGTCGGCCGGAATTGGAGACTGCAAAGAGCGAAACCTGCTGAAAAGATATCGAGACGTCTTATACTTGAAAAATACGTTTGAGAGTAGTCCCTTCTCACGATTTCTTTGGTAATCTCAGACGACAATTCTTCCATTTCGCATCCAACGCGGTTAGTCAGCATCGCCGCTCTGCTCAGGCGCTACTCACCCTCGCCTCACCCTCGACTTAGGTTGCTCGGTCACATTCCTGCTCTCCGTTTTGGTGACCAATCATGATTTGCTTACTATTCGGTCCTGTGCGAAAGTTGTCAACTCTTCACGACCATATTCGGGGGACCAAGTTGGCCCCAAGGAACCTAAACAGAAGCCCCCCCCCCCAATTTTCGTTCACTCTCAAGGCAGATTCCTTTCACAACATGGCGTGGCCCTGGCTTATTCCAAGGATAATGTGCCCCTCGCAACTTCCTCCTAAACCTTTGCTCTTTCGTAACTTTTTCCATCAGACTTAGCTCAAGTACTTCTCCACCCGCCACTGCTTACATATTGCAATTCTTTGAAGAAACTAGTTATATGAACTTAGAGCTGTTCAACAAATTGGTAACGAGAGCTGCACGGTTCCTGCTGGAGCCGCCGTCGTCTGATGTGACTACGTTTAAGAAGGCGTGGTTGGATGAGTAAAATAGGGCTCTTGTTGGTTCAGCCATTGCTAACTTCTGGATGGCTCGCAATTCTTGCGGAAGTTCTCACATGCTTGGGGAGGGGGACGGGGGTCCTGTTCTCCTAGCAATTGTTACACAGCAGAATATTTTTGCGCAGCCAATAGTGGACACGATTAAGGAAAGGGTTGCCATGCAGCGTCAAGAATTTGCAACCTACGCCGCTCGCCCGGTTTCTATAGGGACTCAATGCTCTATGAAAGAAAGCAGACGACTGAAAAACTCCTCGAACATTATCATCGACAATGACTCACCAGTGTTCTGAAGTCTACCAGCAGAATCGGAGCTCTTAATTTGCACCATCCTTTTTACTTCTATGATGCGCAGACACAAAGCACTGTTGTGGAATCAGGGAATACATATAAGAGAACCGCGAGCCTTGCCCCATCCGGTGGCGTTGCAGAATATGAACCCTTGCAAATATTGGGCATGACTGCATCATGCACCTTCACAAAATCAGTCTGTACAGCTGTCAATCCAGCTGTTCCTGGCCTTGGACCTCTTCCAAGAAAATAAGGCCTGCTTCTTCCTGACAGTTCTCTATTTTCCTGGTTCACGTAATTCTTGTCCACGATGCCCGAATCCTCAAGAAAGAAAAGACATACCAGTCGCCATTCGAACTGGAGTGAGTGGATACACGATGATAATGCTTTTTATTATAGAACACGAGTATCATCTAGAGGTTAGCAGAGGCGGCGTCATCTTGGATGATGCACAGTCGGTAAACTTTCCCAGCTCACCACAGAAATAATTTGAAAATTTCTGAAGCTTGTAGGGGTGTCCAAGCCGCCCAGCACTTAAGATGGGGCGAAGCAGTCGCAAGGCGAATTAAAAGCTGCATGCTATATTAATTCCAACACCTGTTCGAAGTCCATTGAGCATGATTTGTTGCGAAATTTCTGTCAACTGGCTTAGAAATCATGATAAACTCCCACCATGTCAGCCTCTTCTGCAATAATTGTGACAGCCCAATGATTTGCGACTCCTCTTGCTATCAGATTAAGGAGGGCGACGCAAAGCGACTAAGGAGCACATTACGCCCGGGAGACATTACGAAACACGATTACATATAGCAAGGGCAAAGTTCATTCTTATGTAAACTATCTTATTCTCGTTCTCAAGCGTTAAATGCCAACATCTCCTTCTATTATCCTCGCCATTTTGCCATATAAGTATCCAATAAACGCCATTTCAAACCACCCTTTGCTTTAAATCTACTCAGAACACGCGATAACATCGATACGAAACCCAAAGGAACTTGTATCATCACCATGGCTACAACTTACGCTATCAATTGTGTCGGTTGTGGGTCTTCCGCCAAGAATGACAAACCCTGTCCCTGGTGTCAGGTTGTCAACATTGTGTGTTGCTCGATCGTGAAGAAGAAGAGCAAGGAATGTTCCAAGTGTGGGATCTAAGGAGACAAGTAAGCTATGAATAAGCGAATAGATATTCAGCATCCTGATATAGGGTAGTTCAGTTATGAGGACCAGCTAGGACGTCAACCAAACACGCAACGAGAAAATCTATGGACAGTGTGTACCACTGCCAGCTTTGTGATTTACTTTATGAGAAGGATATAGATGAGAAAGATAGTGCGCAAATGAAATCGCGATAGGTGGAGAACAGAGGAAGCTTGGGGTAGTCTGTTTCATTGATGCTGTGTAGTTTTGTGTCCGTGATTTGAAGTATCCCTGCAGGAATATAATATTGTCTCAGTCATCACTAACTCTTCATACACTATTTCTTCATCTCAGAATCCGTTTTGAATATCTGCGTGAGAAGCCCCAGGTAGAAATCCATCCATCTATCGTTTACGTCTTCGATGTGGCTTTCATATGTGAGAAGCCCCTGGACGATGCTTGTCGCATCCGAAAACAGGAGTGAGCTGACTGCATTCTCCGCGCGTTCGATATCCTCAATCGCTGGTTCCTTCGAGGGTTGCACTTCTGATGCGAGACTGTCTACACGGCCTCCAAGTTTGGCCTGAGCAGATTCTTCTGCATCCTTCAAAAGATCTCTGTATTGTTTAAGCTGTTCGTCGACGAGCTTCAAGCGTGCGATGGCAGCTGGCCTATTCTCTACGTGACCCGGGATGGGCCGGTCGAGACCAGTCAGACGAGGGAATTGTGCGGTGAGTTCGAGTGGAGCAGCTAGAAGACCGTCGAAGTCTATGACACCGACAATTTCGAAGTTGTCATTAACCAGAAGATTGTGTGCTCCAAAGTCACGATTGGTGAGGCAGAATGGGCCAGACGTTCTGGAGCAGTAGGAGGAAATGAGTTGTTGGAACACAAGGGGAAGCGTCACTGATCTGGTTGTTTGGAATTTCGGATCGATTTCCGTTAACGCGACCCGACACGCATGGTTGGCCACAGCGTTGAAATAATCTAGAGAAGATGTCCACGGTCCTTGGCCGGTCGTGATATCAGGCCCGATAGTGAAATTTCCAGACTCTTCATCATGAACCAAACAGCCAATCTTATCGAAACGATGGCTTGCTAAATCGGCGTGAATAGCTGCCATCTGCTTTCGAAAGGAAAGGTCTTGATCCGGCGTGCCAAACTTGCCGGGTGCAGAGTCTTTAATTTCCCTCATTTCATACGCCGGGAGACCATCAATGTAATCCATAATCATGTATGGTGCACCGAATTTATTTCGTGAATCAAAGTCGTATCCGTGCAGCGTAGGAACGGGAATTGTTGTGCGTGTTCTTAACACAGCCGTTAGCATAGGATGAATAGTTTACCTCTACTTGCTTAACTTACGATAGGTATAGCATGGTGGTTATCTCGGTTTTCATACTGCTCTGAATGTCTTCAGTCAGTGCGCACCCAAACGCTCTGGGTCGCTCGGGCATTCTAAGCCGTACGATCCACTGCGTGCCATCTTCGAAAGTAACTTTTCGAACGAGATTGAAGTCCCCGATGGAGAAATTCGGGCTGAGCAGGGCTTCTAATCCATCTCGGGATTTGCTGCAGTGCGAAAGAACTGCATCCCAATTGACCTTCTCAAAAAATTGTGTTGCACGTATCCGGTATATGCTATCCTCCGAGTAGGAGCCTGCTCCGTTCCAGAAACTGCTCTTTGAAAGCGACGTCGACATAATGTCGTAGGATTTGGCGGCAGACTTTGGCTGAAACTTCACCTGGATATGAAAAGCAACAATTAACAAATTTGATCGTGAGGGTGCGTAGGAAGTTTAGCGTCTTGGCGAACTCGTAGCCAAAAGCTAAACGTTTCTAAGCTTAGCTCCTCGTCTAAAAGGCAAAAGCTGCTGAAATGGCAGCAGCACAAAAGGCACGTGCAGTCCTAATAGTATAAGCTCTTCCGAGGATTCTCACGTGACTGTTCCTTAAAGCCTCGTGATAATTTCGATATTACCGTAGTAGTTTAGTGTTCAGTGGCAAAGGTCAATGTGCTCCAAGTTATAATGTGCGGAATCCGCATACACTTCAGACCGAAGCAGTCGGAATTACATTACTAAAATCCGGACTGCTCTGGTCCGAAGTACGAATGAAGGATGTACGCCACCCTGTAGTATTCTAAGGTGTAATGCTTTAGATCCGATCACTCCAAGGCGTAGTCTTACAAACCGAAGCAGTCCGAATTATAGTACTACAAGTCAGACTGCTTCGGTTTGAAATACGAATAAAGCCAAAAGCAGGAGCCAAAACGGGATCCCCATATCACTAAGTATTGGGGGTCCTTTTTGGCTCCTTCCTACTGGAATTTCGCTAACTCCCAATTGAATAACCCCTATGAATCACGTCCGGGTGGGCCAGAGGGGACCTAACTTGGCTCCGGTAAGGACCCTTGATAAGTGTGACAGGGGAGCGAAAAGGGCCACCGTTACGATATCTTGATAGGCTCAAAGAGGCGGCTATGTTACAGGCAATAGGATTTGCAAATTTCTATATATAGATAATATGGAAACTGTAACTGATTCTCGAGGGAGCCAGAAAGGGGCCTCTTGAGCGTGATCCAGCTAGCTCACTAGCGTGCTCAGGACTCAGGGCTTGGCTCAGGTTAGAGCAGCGACTGCTCAGGTCCAAAGACGGAAGTGGACTTTGGTGGGCTTAACTGTCGTCTGAGATTATAGTGGTATTTTTACTCCCTGGCCGCTACTAGCCGTCTTCCACTTACGCGGCTTACACCCGACTCTTGCTGCCTGTGCAGCCAGTTTTCTTTCCCTTTCCGAGAGAAACGAGTCTGCGGCCGTGCCCTTGTCCCATCATGTCTGCTCCTTTTTGTTATACCTGTAGTAGGCTGGGGTGGGGAGGTTTTCTGCGTCGAGTCTATCTTCGGAGCTCACTGTACTTGGTAGGCTTTTAATAGCCACTTTCTTTAGCCGTAGCGACTTTTCAGTTCTGCTCATGGTCCCGGTGACATGAGTCATGAGGTACCCAATCCAGGACTCAACCATTTTTGGATCGGCAACTTTTACTGTTCCGTCAACGATTGAGATCGCGTCGCCATAGCGGGCTTTCATTTGTTGATGAATTGGCTCGGCAAGTTTGTTGTGAGCTTCCAGTTTGGCCATGATTTCTGCCATCTTCTGGCTGATGACACCATCCCTTTTCTCGCCATACTCCATGTATTCGATGTGCTGCTTAATGGTAGAAGCATCACTTATGGAGGTCCACACCAAAAATTTCTGGAGCCGAGAATCTCTGCAGCGCAGCGTACAGTGCGAGAAGCATCCATTAGCATGAGATCGCTATCGCAGAACACCGAGTGCTAGTTCAGTTCCGGAAAGCGAAGCACGCCGCATTTCTGTGAAAGACATCAAACTGACCATCCACGGTCCTAGGAGACCTTGTGATCAGAGACCTCGTACCAACCTTGTCACTACTAAAGTCAATTACAATCTCTAAATGTTAATATCTACATGATATATCAGAACAGGAACTGATAATGCCTCTCGTGGTTTACGAATACTTTTGAGTTGCTGAGTGTTTTAATGCTTTTGAATTTGGCTTAAATATACATGCAATCGAAGTTGATGTACTACGGGGTTCTCGGAATTTTGAGCCAGTGTCTCGGGGCCTAGGCGTACAGTAACTGGCATAAAGTTCCCGTGATTTACTGTTTTTACACCAAAACTCGCTTTATTCCACGCTGCGCATTACAATAATCACCTTTTAAAAATACACAAGAATTAAAATCCCAAGTATTTCTAACAATTCTAATTAAATTGCTTTCTCGGATTGTATTTCATTTAACGTTTTAATAGAGAAATAGAGTGTTAAACTCAAAAAATGCAATATTTAAACGAGTTTATTAGTGAATTGCATCATTTTACTTAATTCTTTTATTACTAGCTCAAAATTTACCGGGAATCTACTTGCTATTTTATTAAAACTTAGAAGAAATATGCGTAATGCTCTAATTAAAAGATCTTGCGATTCAAATATCTAGTAATTAGACGGAGATGTGAGTAAACTTTGAAGTGTTACTTGTAACTTTTGGTAGTAAAACGGCAAATCACGGGAACTTAACGGAGGTGACTGTATCCTCTCAACGACGGCAGGCAATTTTAGCGTCGCACGGGCTATATTCCCAAGAACACCAAAACATTAAATGTAAATAAACAATGGAATTATAATCTTATTCTACATGATTCAGCACTCAAAATGCCTCTAAAAGTGATGCAAAATGTGGTATTCGATCCAATAAACTTTGCAATTAAAAGACTCAACATTCCATCTGCTAAAAAAGCGAACCAGAGTTTCTAAGGACTCAAATTACTAGATTTCTTTCTCTATATCAATTTTCCAACTACAGTACAGTTTTTTAATGCATAGAATATCTTTAGATTGTTTATAAGTACTGAAATAATGACTATTATTGTTAATTGTACGAATATGCGAGTAAATCAATTGTTTAAAAAAGGTTTAAAGCTATGTGTTTTATTGAAGTCTTAGTATCCAATTACGATCGAGGAAATCTATGCTTATATAGATATAAGAATTTATATGGAAATCTATGAATTACTTTGTACGAGGGATTACTGGTTTTGTAGAATCAATAATGTAGAAAAGCAATAGAGCACAAAGCAAAAAAGTCCAACCGTAGATCAGTTCGTTTTAGTCAGTGGACTAGACTCATCCGAAGTAATCCGTAATCCGTAAATCAATCAATCAATCAGTCAGAGTAGAAGTAGAAAGAGTTGTTGATTAGTCTATGGTGAGCGAAAGCTCCTTATGTACTAGAAGCCACGTGATCAGCACTGCCCTCGAAACTAGCTATTTACAAGGATTTTTGAAGAGAGAGCATATAGTCCCACTACAATAATCAATCAATTCATCTATTGAAAGAGATCATATCTAAAAAGAAATATGAAATTATTTATATTAAAATACGTTTAGTAATTGCAAACTTTAAAGCAGATTTTGAGACTGTTTTTGAGAGAGTAAGTATTGTACTTTAATATTTAGTATAATATTAATAATGTAATAATTTGAATCTTTGAATTCTCATTTTTTAAAAATCAATTTAGAGTTTTGAATACTTGATAAAAATCTTGCGATTAACGAAACAATGTATCTATTTAAAAGAAAATCTTTTAATATTTTAATTATTCTAAAAAAGTCTATTAATAAAAATTACAAAATCTGAATAATAATACAAAAAAACTATTTTTTTAATTAAATATTTCATCGTAAAAACACGATTAAAAATAAAAGAAAACGAAGTCTATTAAATCTTTATAAAATAAACCAATTTAAAGTACTTAATATTAATAATTTTTTAATTGTAATAATAAAACTAATTAAAAAATTGTTTATTAAAAAGAATATTTTCTATTTTAATAATTTGTTTACTAATATTAAATTTTTGAGATTTATAAAATAAAAAAAAGAAATATAAATATATTAGTAAATATACAATTAAATTAAATATTTTGATTAAATTTATAAAAATAAAAACAAAAAATACTAAAAAAAAATGAAATTCTATAAAGTACTTTTTTTTATAAACTTTCAAAAGATAAAAAATACAATTTGTAATATAAAAAAATAATACTTTAATTTTGTTTATAATTATAATTGAAAGAAAATTTAATTTAATAAAAAAAAAAAAAAACAATCTTTAAAAATATCAATATTTACTAAAATAATAAAAGTATTTTTTAAAGATAATTTTATAATTTTATTAAATATTTTTATTTTTAATAATAAGTACAATTATTAAATGAGTACTATTGATTAAAAGAATCAATTAAAAGTAAAATATATTTTTCAAAAAATTCATAGAAAAAGTAATTATTATTTTTTTATTATTTAATTACTAGAAATAATATTAATCAATTTTTATTTATTATTTTTCTATTTTTCTGTATTAAAAAAAAAACAAATATACAAATTATAAAATATTTAAAAAAGTTATTATTATACGATGTTTTAATATAAATAGATTTAATAAAAAAAAAAAAAATTTAATTATATTTTAAAAATACTTTCAAATAATATATTATTTAAATATTATAAATTTATTCATAGAAAAAAAATATTAAATTGTATAATATATAAAAAAAAAGTAAAAAAAAAGTTTTTAATAATATTAAACGAAAATAAAAAAATCTATATATAATTATAAATAATATAATACTTTTTTTTATAAAAAAAATACATATTTTAATAAGTTTTATAATTTAAAAACAAAATAGTAATAATATATTCTTTTTTTTTAAATGAAATAAAAAGTATTAAAATATATCAAAACACTAAAATTACTATAGTAAAACTATATATTCTCTTTTTAAAAATCCTTGTAAATAATTAATTTCGAGAGTAATATTGATTACGTGTTTTTTAATACATAAAAAACTTTCGTTTACTATAGATTAATTAACAACTTTTTTTATTTCTATTTTGATTAATTGATTGATTAATTTACGAATTACGAATTACTTCGAATAAATTTAATTTATTAATTAAAACGAATTGATTTACGATTAAATTTTTTTGTTTTGTATTTTATGGTTTTTTTATATTGATAAAGTAACGCCAAAAAATGAATTATTTCAATAAATCTCATTAAAAACTATTTATATGCGATTTGTGTATTTTGTTTTTTATTATTATTAAAAAAAAATTCAAATTATTAAAAATCGAAAATTAAAAATCGATTAATAAAAACTTTTTATTTTGAGTATATTATTCGAAATTAAATAATTTGATTATAAGATTATAAAATTGTAAAAAAATATTAATTTATAAAAATTACGTATTAAATTACTTGAAATAATTAATATTAAAACGAATAAAAAAAAAAAAAAAAATTTATAGTAATAAAAAGTGAAATTATTTTATTGTTTTATATTTTAATTTTAATTTTTTTGAAAATTGTAATTCGTAAATCGTTTGTAATCGTTTTTAAATTAAAATAATAAAATTAAAATAAATTTCGAATTTTAAAAAACAATACAAAAAAAATTGAAATAAGAAATTTTAATCGAGAAAAACCGATTGAAAAAGTATTTATTTAAAGAATATATTTTATTAAAACGAATAAACGAATAAAATTTCGAATAAAAATTGAAATAAAAAATTTTTTACGAAAAAACGATATAAATAAAAATCAATTTTTAAAACGAATTTTATTTGAAAATAATAATTCGAAAATTCGCATTTTTGAATTATTAAATTAATTTTTAATTCAAAGATTAAAATCAATAAATTATTTACGTTAAAATTTATTTTTTTTAATAAAAAATATTTTTATTTTAATTATACTATTAATTTCTTTTAAAAAATCTTTTATAAATAGTAAAAATAATTTTTTAAAAATGTAAAATTTCGAGAAATATATATTCGTATTAAGATTATAAATATTTTTCTTTGAAATCTTTAAAATACTTTGATTTAAAAAAGATAATATTACGATTTTTTTAGAATAATATAATAATATATACGAAAATTATAAAATTATTTTAAAAATTAAAAAAATACGATTTTTGCGATATATTAATTCGATTTATAAAAAGTAAATTCGATTTATATTAAAGTATAATATTGAAAATTATTTAGAAAAAGAATTTTATAACGTTTTAAAAAAAGAATTTCGTAAATATAATTAGAAGTATTATTGAATGAGTATAAAGTTTTTATATAGAATTATTGATTAATTTATAAGAAATTTTTTGACGATAAAAACGTACGTAGATTTATTTGATCGAGTATTTAAAGAATTGATTAAATAGAATAAATTGAATAAATAATATTAGAAATACGAGTTTATGAGAAAATTTTCGATGTATATTAAAAAACAAATTTTTAAAGAAATCGATTATAAGTCGATAGAAATATTTATTTATAATTACAATAAAATGTACGAGAAAACGATTATCGTATATAAATATAAAAAGAAAAAATAGTAATATAACGAAATTAACGATTTAAAATACTTGAAAATTCGATAAAAATATTTAAATATTATAATACAAAAAATAATTCTAAATATAATTAATGATTTATTATTTTTTATTTTATTCGAGTTATTTATAAAAGAAATTTAATGAAAAATATACGTAATTATTAAAAAAATTTATATCGAATTTTAATTTTCGATTTTACGTATTATTTAAATTTAAAGAATTCGATAAATATTTATATTAAAATTTTTAATTTAAATAAACGATTTTATTAGAAAATTAGAAAATTTTTTTCTTTTTTTCGTATTATTTAACGATTTGAAAATCGCTTTAAATACTAATATTGTAAAAATATTTCAAAAATTGAATAATATTATAATTTTTATAAATTAAAATTAGAATTAATTTATTTTTTTTACGAGAATATGAATAAAAAAAAAGTTTTAATCGTAGACGAGAAAAATATAGTAATATAAAAAGAAGTAAATATAGAGTTTTATATGGTTTAATATTGATTGAATTTTTGTAAAGTATATTATTGATCGTTTAAAAAAATGTAATAGAGATTAACATTATATATAATAATTAATAAAACGAGTAATATTATTTCGAGTATTTCGAGTAAATAAAAAACGAAAAAATCGATTTTTTTATTGATTATTTTTTCATAAATTGTTGTTTATTTATAGATAAATTAATTAATCGTGAATATTATTATTGAGAGAACGATTAATAATATTATAGTTTTTGGAGTTGTAATCGATTTTTGCGATTGTTTATATTTAGAAATAATCGATATTAATATAATTAAATTATAAAATAAGTAATTGAAAAATTTTTTAATTACGATTTCGATAAACGTTTTAGAAATATATAAAAAATCTAAAAATTTGTTTAATTTGTTGTTTAAAAAAGAAATAAAACTAATACTAATAAAAAAAATCTTAAGAAAATTAAATTTATTATTGTATATTTTCAATAGTAATAATATTAATATTTAAAGTTTTAATAAAACGATTATTGATAAATTTTACAAAGAATTACTAATAAATACAATAATGATAAATATAGTAATAATAAATAAATCGAGAAATAAAATTCAAAATATACAAGAAAATTTTCGACGAAAAATAAAAATAGAAAAAAAGTATTTAAAGATCGAATTGTAATAATAAATTTTATAAAACGTTTAAAATAAAAAATAAAAAAAAATAAACGTGAATTAATTAAAAAATGAAATTTTGAAATAATAATTTAATATTAAAAATAATAATTTTATTAACGAAATTTTATCGTAAAAACTTTTTAAAAATATAATATCGTTTTTAAAAATTTAAAAAAAAATAAAAATAATTATTAATACTTTGAAAATATTAAATTTTATTATAATAATTATTAATTAATAATAAAGAAATAATATTTATTATTTGATTTTAATAAATATCGAGATTATTATAATAAGAAAAATATTAAAAATCGTTGATTTTATAAAATAATTTTTTTAAAGTTTTTATAAAATGTTTGAAAAAACGAGTTAATTTGTTTTTATTATTAGAAATTTTGTAATACTCGAAATTAATTTCGTGAAAATCGATTTTTTGTTATTGATTAAAAGAAAATATATTGTTATTATTTTTAAATTATATTTCAATTTATTTGAATCAATTGATTCAAATAAAAAATAC
>MU119602.1:0-22933 GCA_014904845.1 Acephala macrosclerotiorum | reverse complement strand
AAAAAAAAAAAAAATTTATAGTAATTATTTACAATAATTAGTTTTATTTTCAGTGAAAATTGAAATATAAAAAAAGAAATTTTAATACGAAAAAAAAAAAAGATTATAATATTAAAAAACGAAATTATTTTATTGTTTTATATTTTAATTTTAATTTTTTTAAAAATCGCAATTCGCGAATCGTTTATAATTGTTTTCAAATTAAAATAATAAAATTAAAATAAATTTCGAATTTCAAAAAATAATACAAAAAAAATTGAAACAAAAAATTTCAATCGAAAAAAATCGATTAAAAAAGTATTTATTTAAAGAATATATTTTATTAAAATAAATAAATAAATACAATTTCAAATAAAAATTAAAATAAAATTTTTTTTATAAAAAAACAATATAAATAAAAATCAATTTTTAATTTAAAGATTAAAATCAACAAATTATTCGCGTTAAAATTTATTTTTTTCGATAGAAAATATTTTTATTCTAATTATATTATCGATTTTTTCTAAAAAAATTTTTATAAATAATAAAAATAATCTTTTAAAAATATAAAATTTCGAGAAATACGTATTCGTATTAAAACTATAAATATTTTTTTTTAAAATTCTTAAAATATTTTAATTTAAAAAAAATAATATTACGATTTTTTTAAAACAATATAATAATATATACAAAGATTATAAAATTACTTTAAAAATCAAAAAAATACAATTTTTACAATATATTAATTCGATTTATAAAAAATAAATTCGATTTATATTAAAATATAATATTGAAAATTATTTGAAAAAAAAATTTTATAACGTTTTAAAAATTTTTTTTTATAAATACGATTAAAAATATTATCGAGTAAATATAGAGTTTTTATATAGAATTATCGATCAATTTACAAAAAATCTTTTAATAATAAAAACGTATATAAATTTATTCGATTAAATATTTAAAAAATTAATTAAATAAAACAAATTAAACAAATAATATCAAAAAAACGAATTTATAAAAAGATTTTTAATATATATTAAAAAACAAATATTTAAAGAAATCGATTACAAATCGATAAAAATATTTATTTATAATTATAATAAAATATACGAAAAAACGATTATTATTATATATAAATATAAAAAAAAAAAACAATAATACAATAAAATTAACGATTTAAAATACTTAAAAATTTGATAAAAATATTTGAATATCGTAATATAAAAAATAATTTTAAATGTAATTAATAATTTATTATTTTTTATTTTATTCGAATTATTTATAAAAAAAATTCAACGAAAAATATATACAATTATTAAAAAAATTTATATCGAATTTCAATTTTCAATTTTACGTATTATTTAAATTTAAAAAATTTAATAAATATTCGTATTAAAATTTTCAATTTAAATAAACGATTTTATTAAAAAATTAAAATTTTTTTTTTTTTTTTTTTTTTTTTTAACGTTTTAAAAATCGTTTTAAATACTAATACATCGGGAAAATTTTTTTTTGCCAGCCGTTTTGCCGAAAAACACGGGCGCTAGTGGCGCTATTAGCGAGCCAATGAGCTGCTAGCCGATCGCCAGCGCCACCGGTTATTTTGGCCTAGTGCCAATAGCGCCAGCCCGGTGCCAATGTTGCCAAAACACTGCCAATAGCACTAATTTATAATCAAATGCTTAGATATTTGAAAATTGTAATCTATAGCACCTATTTAATCTATTGTAAAAATTTCAAGTAAATCTATCCAGCGCGCATTGAGATATTAAATTGCAAAATTGAAAACTATTGAGTTTTAGTGTTTTTTGCCAAGAGACTAGCGGCCGCGCCTTATCCGATCAATCATTGAAAATATCGAAGGAATAGATAAAAATGAAAATTGAAAATATCAACGCTATTTAAAATCTAGTCGTAGAATTAATTGATTCAAGCAAAGTTTACGCGCGTAGGAATGCCGGTCTAGTATGCGAGTAGTTACGCTGCTCGATATTGAGAGCTTAGGTTGAAGCACTTAGAGGCTGAGTAGCTCAATTGATTAAAGTGTGGCTGCATAAGTGCCTGTCTAAGGGCCGCGCGCAGTCGTCTACAGCCGCCGAGAGCCGAGAGTTTTGATGTTCTTATTGGTCCGAACCCACTTGCCAATCGACTATTATTGGACGCCAAAGATTTGGACATGCAATTACTGCGTAGTGCGCGCTATTGGCAAGCCGCTGGCACTATTGGCAATCAATTAGTATTAAAAATTTTTTTTGATGTACTAAAAATATTTCAAAAATTAAATAATATTATAATTTTTATAAATTAAAATTAGAATTAATTTATTTTTTCACGAAAATATAAACGAGAAAAATTTTTAATCGTAAACGAAAAAAATATAATAATATAACAAAAAGCAAATATAGAGTTTTATATAGTTTAACGTCGATTGAATTCTTGTAAAATATATTATCGATCGTTTAAAAAAATGCAATAAAAATTAACGTTATATATAACGATCAATAAAACGAACGATATTATTTCGAGTATTTTAAACGAACAAAAAACGAAAAAATCGATTTTTTTATTAATTATTTTTTCGTAGATTATTATTTATTTATAAATAAATTAATTAATCGTAAATATTACTATTGAAAAAACGATTAATAATATTATAATTTTTAAAATTGTAATCGATTTTCGCGATTATTTATATTTAAAAATAATTAATATTAATATAATCAAATTATAAAACAAATAATTAAAAAAAATTTTGATTACAATCTCAATAAATACTTTAAAAATATATAAAAAATTCAAAAATTTATTCAATTTATTGTTTAAAAAAAAAGTAAAACTAATACTAATAAATTTTTTTTAAAAAAATCGAATTTATTATTATATATTTTTAATAATAATAATATTAATATTTAAAGTTTTAATAAAACGATTATTAATAAATTCTACGAAAAATTACTAATAAATACAATAATAATAAATATAATAATAATAAGTAAATCGAGAAATAAAATTCAAAATATACGAAAAAATTTTTAATAAAAAATAAAAATAAAAATAAAATATTTAAAAATCGAATTACAACGATAAATTTTATAAAATACTTAAAACGAAAAATAAAAAAAAATAAACGTAAATTAATCGAAAAATAAAATTTTAAAATAATAATTTAACGTTAAAAATAATAATTTTATTAATAAAATTTTATTGTAAAAACTTTTTAAAAATATAATATCGTTTTCAAAAATTCAAAAAAAAATAAAAATAATTATTAATATTTTAAAAATATTAAATTTTATTATAATAATTACTAATTAATAATAAAAAAATAACGTTTATTATTTGATTTTAATAAATATTAAAATTACTATAATAAAAAAAATACTAAAAATTATTAATTTTATAAAATAATTTTTTTAAAATTTTTATAAAATATTTAAAAAAACGAATTAATTTATTTTTATTATTAGAAATTTTATAATACTCGAAATTAATTTCGTAAAAATCGATTTCTCGTTATTAATTAAAAGAAAATATATTATTATTATTTTTAAATTATATTTTAATTTATTTAAATTAATTAATTCGAGTAAAAAATACAAAATATTAAATATTAAAACGAAATATTGTATTGTTTTTACGTATATAATTCGAAATTTCGATAATATTATTACAAATATTAAAAATTTTTAATTATTTATTATTATTAAATAAAATTTCGAATTTATTGAAATAATAATTATAAAAATAAAAATTAAATATAAAATCGAATATAAAATTTTTTTTTTTTATATAAATAATATAAATTTTTTTTTTTTAAAACAATTATTTATTATTACAATAAAAATACAAATTGAATATAAAAATAATAATTCGTAAAATAATATATTTCGAGATTTTAAAGATTTCAATTTTATTTGTACGATTATAATTATTTTTTTTTTGAAAATTTATTTGTATTAAATTATTAGAAATCGTTATATTCGTATATATTCTCAAATCGAAAAAAATATTAAAAAAAAATATAATACGAGAAATTAAATATTAATATTATTAAAAAATAATATAATATTAAAACTTGTAAACGATTTTTATATTTTAATAAATTTTTTTTATTTTTAATTTTTTATTAAATTTTTTTAATATTATTTTATATAAAATAAATACGATTAAAATAAATATTATTAATTTAAAGAAAAATACAAATAAAATAATATAAAAAATAAAATTATTTTTTTCGATTTTTTATAAAACGTTTTTTTTTAATAAAAAAAAAATAAACAAAATTTTAAATAAAAAAGTATTTTTTTTATAATAGTATTATTATTTTCAAATATAAATATTAAAAAAAAATATTTAAAAAAAAATACGAAGTATTAATTATTTTATTTTATTGAAAAAAAACGAAATCGAAAAATTTTCGAATATAAAAACGAAAAAAAAATTCGAATAAAATTTTTTTTTTAAAAATATATAAAATATTTATTATCGTAAATTATTTCAATATTAAAAAAATTACAATTTATTTTTAAATAATTAATATTTTTATTTATTAAAAACTAATTATAAAAATTTAAAAAAAAAATATTCAATAAAATAATATTTAATCATAAAAAAAATAATAATATTTAATTAAAAAAAAATCTTTAAAATTTATAAAAATATTAATTTATTTGTTCGTATTAAAACAATTTAATATATAATATAACAAAAAAAATTTTTTTATTATTTTAAAATTTTGTTCTCAATTATAATAAAAATATTTCAAAAACAATTCGATCGTAAAATACTCGAAAAAAATAATAATTTTTATTGAAATTTATAGTTTCTAATCACAAAAAAAATCATTGAAATTTATTAATTAATTAATATAATTATAAAAATAAATTCAATTACTTTAAAAAACGTTAATATATTTTTTTCTATAAATTAATTTTCTAAAGAATTTATTGAATATTTTTGCGTTTTTTTAATAAATTTTTTTTTTAAATACAATTAATTTATATTAAACGTTTAAAATAAAAATATAATTATTTTTATAATTTTATTAAAATTTCTACAAATAATAATATCGTTTCAAAAAATAATTAATTTTATAATTTAATTCGTTCGAATTATTATAATAATTTTAAAAAACGTATTTTTTAAAATAGTAATATTATTTTTAAATAACGTAAAAATCAAAAAACTTTATACAAATTACAATAATAAATTAATATTTTTAGAAATTTATTGATTCGTTTTTAAATACATTTAAAATTTAAATAAAATATTAAATTAAATCGAAAGAATTTAAATTTATATAAAGTTTAAATTATAATTTTATTAAAATAAAATAATTATTATTAATTTTATTTGTAGTTTTAAAAAACGTTTTTTTAAAAATATAAAAATTATTAAAATTTTAAAATAAAATAAATTAAATATAATAATATTTTTAAAATCAAAATTTTTATTAGAATTTATATTTATTATAAAATATAAATTCAATATTTTAATATTATTATCGAGTCATTATATTAATTAATTAAAAAAACGAATTTTTCGAATAAAAAAAAAAGTAAAAAATCGCTATAATATTTCAACAAAATAAATTTACAACGATTTTAATATTTTGTAAAATTTATTACGATTTTATTAATAAATAAAAAATGATTATTTTAAATATTAATATTAATCAATAAAAATATAGAAAAATACTTGATTAATATAACGATAAAAAACGAAAACAAGTAATTTAATACGAATTAAAACTTTGAAATACTATTAAACGAAATTATAATACAATAAAAAAAAATATCAAAAAATTTTGAAATATTTTCACAAATTACAATTTTAATTATATAGTATTTATTTCATCTTTAAAACGAATATTAATACGTTTATCGTTTAATTAAATCGAGTAATAATAAATCTTTTTAACGTTTTAATTATTCGTTAATTCGTTTAAATACAATTATTCGATTTTAAAATCAAATATATTAAAAAAAATACTTATATTACTATAAACGAATTATTTAAAAAATCGCGAATAAAAAACGATAATTCAAAAAAAAAAAAACAAATATCGATAAATTTATTATAATCGAATTTAATTATATTAAAATAATTTTAATTTTAATTAAAAAACGTAAAATTAATCGAAAAATTGAAAATAAACTATTTATAATTAAAAATAAATACGTAAAATAAAAATATTTGTTTGAATTATTAAATTAAATTTAAAAGAATTTTTTTAAACTCGATATTTTTAATTTTCAATTTTTAATATCGATTATATTTTTCGTATATATTATATTAATTACTTTTTTTGAAATCAATAAATTATTAAATAATAATAATAATAATAATAATACTATTTTTTCTTTTGATAATAATTATTCGAATTATTCTCAAAATATTACTTAGTATTTAACAATTTTAAAACGATTAAAATAGTTTTTAAAAATAGAATTTCGCAAATTAATTCGAAAATTTATTGATTATAACGTTCAAAATAAAATATTATAAAAAAATACTATTAAACTTTATTTATTTCCATTTATTTTAAACGATTTAAAATAATATATAATAATTATAATTGAATTATATAATAAATTCGAATATATTAAAAAAAAAAGTATTTATTATTAAATAATTAATTAATATTATTAAAAGAAATATTATAAAAACGTTCGAGATTTTATAGTAAATTGTAACGATTATTAATATAAAAACAAAAAAAAACACGAAAAAACTTTGTATTTTTAAAGAGTAATTTTATTATTTTATTGTATTAAAATAAATGTAATTAAATTTTCGCAATATAAAATGTTTAATAATTTGATTATAATATAAAATAATTTTTTTAATTAAATTAAAATCAAATTAATAAAAAATTCGATTTCTAAAAAATTATTAAATTTATTTATAATAATATTATTTATAAATACTATAATAGAACTATATATTCTCTTTTTAAAAATCCTTGTAAATAACTAGTTTCGAAAGTAGTATTAATTACGTGTTTTTTAGTATATAAAAAGTTTTCACTTATTATAAACTAATTAATAATTTTTTCTATTTCTATTTTGATTGATTGATTAATTGATTTACAAATTATAAATTACTTCGAATAAATTTAATTTATTGATTAAAACGAATTAATTTACAATTAGATTTTTTTATTTTGTATTTTATTGTTTTTTTATATTAATAAAACGATACTAGAAAATAAATTGTTTTAATAAATCTCGTTAAAAATTGTTTATATATAATTTATATAATTTGTTTTTTATTACTATTAAAAAGAAATTCAAATTATTGAAAATCGAAAATTGAAAATCAATTAATAAGAATTTTTTATTTTGATTATATTGTTCGAAATTAAATAATTTGATTATAAGATTACGAAATTGTAAAAAAATATTAATTTATAAAAATTACATATTGAATTACTTGAAATAATTGATATTAAAACGAATATAAAAAAGAAAAAAAAGAATTCGTAGTAATTATTTATAGTAATTAATTTTATTTTCAATAGAAATTAAAATATAAAAAAAGAAATTTTAATGTAAAAAAGAAAAAAAATTATAGTATTAAAAAATAAAATTGTTTTATTGTTTTATATTTTAATTTTAATTCTTTTAAAAATTGCAATTCGCAAATTATTTGTAATTGTTTTTAAATTAAAATAATAAAATTAAAATAAATTTGAAATTTTAAAAAATAATATAAAAAAAATTGAAATAAGAGATTTCAATTAAAAGAAATCGATTAAAAAAATATTTATTTAAAAAATATATTTTATTAAAACGAATAAACGAATAAAATTTCAAATAAAAATTAAAACAAAAAAAACTTTATAAAAAAACAATATAAATAAAAATTAATTTTTAAAACGAATTTTATTTAAAAATAATAATTCGAAAATTCGTATTTTTAAATTATTAAATTAATTCTCAATTTAAAAACTAAAATCAATAAATTATTCACGTTAAAATTTATTTTTTTCAATAGAAAATATTTTTATTTTAATTATATTATCAATTTCTTTTAGAAAATCTTTTACAAACAATAAAAACAATTTTTCAAAAATATAAAACTTTGAAAAATATATATTTATATTAAAATTATAAATACTTTTTTTTAGAGTTTTTAAAGTACTTTAATTCAAAAAAAATAATATTACGACTTTTTTAAAACAATACAATAATATATACGAAAATTATAAAATTACTTTAAAAATTCAAAAAATACGATTTTTACAATATATTAATTCGATTTATAAAAAACAAATTCGATTTATATTAAAATATAATACTAAAAATTACTTGAAAAAAGAATTTTACAATATTTTAAAAAAAGAATTTCGCGAATACAATTAGAAATATTATCAAATAAATATAGAATTTTTATATAAAATTATTGATTAATTTACGAGAAATTTTTTAACGATAAAAACGTATATAAATTTATTCGATCGAATATTCAAAAAATTAATTAAACGAAATAAATTAAATAAATAATATTAAAAACGCGAATTTATAAAAAGATTTTTAATACATATTAAAAAACGAATTTTCAAAGAAATTAATTATAAATCAATAAATATATCTATTTACAATTACAATAAAATATATAAAAAAACAATTATTATATATAAATATAAAAAAAAAAACAATAATATAATGAAATTAACGATTTAAAATACTTGAAAATTTAATAAAAATATTTAAATATCGTAATACAAAAAATAATTTTAAATATAATTAATAATTTATTATTTTTTATTTTATTCGAATTATTTATAAAAAAAATTCAATGAAAAATATACGTAATCGTTAAAAAAATTTATATCGAATTTCAATTTTCAATTTTATATATTATTCAAATTTAAAAAATTCGATAAATATTTATATTAAAACTTTTAATTTAAATAAACGATTTTATTAAAAAATTAAAATTTTTTTTTTTTTTTTTCGTATTATTTAACGATTTAAAATCGCTTTAAATATTAATACTATAAAAATATTTCAAAAATTAAATAGTATTATAATTTTTATAAATTAAAATTAAAATTAGTTTGTTTTTTTACGAGAATATAAACGAGAAAAGAAATTTAATTATAAACGAAAAAAATATAATAATATAAAAAAAAACGAATATAAAGTTTCATATGATTTAACGTCAATTGAATTTTCGTAAAATATTGTAATAAAACTGAGTAATAGTATTGTCGATCCGCATTAGACTAGTTTGGCACGTGATTTGTTTCTGGATATAAGAGATCTGACATTTTGTAATTCTAGAAAATCAATCGAGCATTTTTTGCCTTTTTACAATATATAATTAATCGTTTAAAAAAATGCAATAAAAATTAACGTTATATATAACGATTAATAAAATAAACGATATTATTTCGAGTATTTCAAGCGAACAAAAAACGAAAAAATCGATCTTTTTATTAATTACTTTTTCGTAAATCGTTGTTTATTTATAGATAAATTAATTAATCGTAAATATTATTATTAGAAAAACGATTAATAGTATTATAGTTTTTAAAATTGTAATCGATTTTTATAATCGTTTATACTTAGAAATAATCGATATTAATATAATTAAAAAATCTTTTGATTACGATCTCAATAAACGCTTTGAAAATATATAAAGAATTTAAAAATCTGTTTAATTTACTATTTAAAAAAAAAGTAAAATTAGTACTAATAAAATTTTTTTAAAAAAATCGAATTTATTATCGTATATTTTTAACGATAATAATATTAATATTTAAAGTTTTAATAAAATGATTATTAATAAATTCTATAAAAAATTATCAATAAATACAATAACGATAAATACAATAATAATAAGTAAATCGAAAAATAAAATTCAAAGTATACAAAAAAATTTTCAACGAAAAATAAAAATAAAAAAAAAGTACTTAAAAATCGAATTGTAATAATAAATTTTACAAAGTATTTAAAACGAAAAACGAGAGAAAATAAACATAAATTAATCGAAAAATAAAACTTTGAAATAATAATTCGATACTAAAAATAATAATTTTATTAATAAAATTTTATTATAAAAACTTTTTAAAAATATAATATCGTTTTTAAAAATTTAAAAAAAAAATAAAAATAATTATTAATATTTTGAAAATATTAAATTTTATTATAATAATTATTAATTAATAGTAAAAAAACAACGTTTATTATTTGATTTTAATAAATACTAAAATCGATATAATAAAAAAAATACTAAAAATTATTGATTTTATAAAATAATTTTTTTAAAATTTTTATAAAATGTTTAAAAAAACGAGTCAATTTATTTCTATTATTAAAAACTTTGTAATACTTGAAATTAATTTCGTAAAAATCGATTTTTTATTATTGATTAAAAAAAAATATATTATTATTACTTTTAAATTATATTTTAATTTGTTTAAATCAATTAATTCAAACGAAAAATACGAAATACTAAATATTGAAACGAAATACTATATTATTTCTATATACATAATTCGAAATTTCGATAATATTATTACAAACGTTAAAAACTTTTAATTGTTTATTACTATTGAATAAAACTTCAAATTTATCGAAATAATAATTATAAAAATAAAGATTAAATACAAAATCGAATATAAATTTTTTTTTTTTTTTATAAATAATATAAAATTTTTTTTTTTAAAACAATTATTCGTCGTTATAATAAAAATATAAATTGAATACAAAAATAATAATTCGTAAAATAATATATTTCAAAACTTTAAAATTTTAATTTTATTTATACGATTATAATTATTTTTTTCTTGAAAATTTATTTGTATTAAATTACTAAAAATCGCTATATTTATATATATTTTCAAATCGAAAAAATATCGAAAAAAAAATATAACGTAGAAAATTAAATGCTAATACTATTAAAAAACAATACAATATTAAAACTCGTAAACAATTTTCACATTTTAATAAATTTCTTTTTATTTTTAATTTTTTATTAAATATTTTTAATATTATTTCATATAAAACAAATACAATTAAAACAAATACTATTAATTCAAAAAAAAAATACAAATAAAACAATACAAAAAACGAAATTATTTTTTTCGATTTTTTATAAAATATTTTTTTTTTAATAAAAAAAAAACAAACGAAATTTTAAATAAAAAAATTTTTAACGAAAAAACGAAAAAATATTTTTTTATAATAATATTACTATTTTCAAATTTAAATATTAAAAAAAAATATTTAAAAAACAATATAAAATACTAATTATTTTATTTTACTAAAAAAAAATAAAATCGAAAAATTTTCAAATATAAAAACGAAAAAAAAACTCGAATAAAAAAAATAATTTTATTACTAAATAATTTCAATTTAAAATTATTTAATATAAATATTAATACAATATATAAACTCAAATTTAAAAAAATACGATTTATCGATTTAATTAACAAAATTAAAAAAACTTTTAAAAAACGAAAAAATTAATTCGAACGATTTAAAACGCGAAAAATATTTTAAAAATACACTAAAAAATATATAAAATACTTATTATTACAAATTGTTTTAATATTAAAAAAATCACGATTTACTTTTAAACGATTAATATTTAATTATAAAAAAACAATAATATTTAATTAAAAAAAAATTTTTAAAATTTATAAAAATATTAATTTATTTATTCGTATTAAAACAATTTAATATACGACGTAATAAAAAAAAGTTTTTATTATTTTAAAATTTTATTTTCAATTATAATAAAAATACTTTAAAAATAATTCGATCGCGAAATATTTAAAAAAAGCGATAATTTTTATTGAAATTTATAATTTCTAATCGTAAAAAAAATCGCTAAAATTTATTAATTAATTAACGCGACTATAAAAATAAATTCAATTACTTTAAAAAATATTAATATATTTTTTTTTATAAATAAATTTTTTAAAAAATTTATCGAATATTTTTATATTTTTTTTAATAAACTTTTTTTTTAAATACAATTAATTCACATTAAACGATTAAAATAAAAATATAATTACTTTTATAATTTTATTAAAACTTTTACGAATAATAATATTATCTCAAAAAACAATTAATTTTATAATTTAATTCGTTCGAATTATTATAACAATTCTAAAAAACGTATTTTTCAAAATCGTAATACTATTTTTAAATAATATAAAAATCAAAAAACTTTATACGAATTACAATAACAAATTAATACTTTCAAAAATTCGCTAATTCGTTTTTAAATACATTTAAAATTTAAATAAAACATTAAATCGAATCGAAAAAATTTAAATTTATATAAAATTCAAATTACAATTTTATTAAAACGAAATAATTATTATTAATTTTATTTACAATTCTAAAAAACGTTTTTTTAAAAATATAAAAATTATTAAAATTCTAAAATAAGCTAAATATAATAATATTTTTAAAATTAAAATTTTTATTAAAATTTATATTTATTACAAAATATAAATTTAATATTTTAATATTATTATTAAATTATTATATCGATTAATTAAAAAAAACGAATTTTTCGAACAAAAAAAAAAAACAAATCGCTATAATATTTCTATAAAATAAACTTATAACGATTTCAATATTTTATAAAATTTATTACGATTTTATTAATAAATAAAAAATAATTATTCTAAATATCAATATTAATTAATAAAAATATAAAAAAATATTTAATTAATATAATAATAAAAAACGAAAACAAATAATTCAATATAAATCAAAATTTTAAAATATTATTAAATAAAATTATAATACGATAAAAAAAAATATTAAAAAATTTTAAAAAATTTTTACAAATTACAATTTTAATTATATAATATTCATTTTATTTTTAAAATAAATACTAATATATTTATTATTTAATTAAATCGAATAATAATAAATTTTTTTAGTATTTTAATTATTTGTTAATTTATTTAAATACGATTATTCGATTTCAAAATCAAATATATTAAAAAAAATATTTATATTACTACAAATGAATTATTCAAAAAACCGCGAATAAAAAACGACAATTTAAAAAAAAAAACAAATATTAATAAATTTATTATAATCGAATTTAATTATATTAAAATAATTTTAATTTTAATTAAAAAACGCAAAATTAATCGAAAAATTGAAAATAAATCGTTTGTAATTAAAAATAAATACGTAAAACGAGAATATTTATTTAAATTATTAAATCAAATTTAAAATTTTTTTTTCAAATTTAATATTTTTGATTTTCAATTTCTAATATTAATCGCATTTTTTATATATATTATATTAATTACTTTTTTTAAAATCAATAAATTATTAAATAATAATAACGATAATAATATTATTTTTTTTTTAATAACAATTATTCGAATTATTTTCAAAATATTATTTAATATTTAATAATTTTAAAACGATTAAAATTTTACAAATTAATTCGAAAATTTATTGATTATAATATTCGAAATAAAATACTATAAAAAATACTATTAAATTTTACTTATTTCGATTTATTTTAAACGATTTAAAATAATATATAATAATTATAATTAAATTATATAATAAATTCGAATATATTAAAAAAAAAATATTTATTATTGAATAATTAATCGATATTATTGAAAAAAGTATTATAAAAACGTTTAAAATTTTGTAGTAAATTATAGTAATTATTAATATAAAAATAAAAAGAAATACGAAAAAATTTTATATTTTTAAAGAATAATTTTATTATTTTATTATATGGAAATAAATGTAATTAAATTTTCGCAATATAAAATATTCGATAGTTTAATTATAATACGAGATAATTTTTTCGATTAAATTAAAATCAAATCAATAAAAAATCCGATTTTTAAAAAAATTATTAAATTTATTTATAATAATATTATTTGTAAATACAACGTTTTCAATTATATAAAATTGAACGAAAAATTCGAATTCAAAAGAATTATTATTAAAAAATTAAATAAATTTGAAATTAAACGAATTACTATTTTCGTATACAATTTAAAAACAAATAAAATAATTAAACGAAAATATTAATTTATTATTATTATATTGATTATTTTAACGAAAAAAAGTCAAAAAAATTAATTGAAATATTTATTAATTATTCTTTTTACGAATCGAACGATTATTAATAAATTAATTAAATATACGCTATTTTGTATAATTTATAATAAAGAAATTGTTTTATTTATTGAAATTCGATTTTTTATTTAAAGAATTTTCGATTAAAACGAAATATATAATCGAACGAAGTTTTTTAAATTGAAAATCAAATAAATTGAAATATAAAACGAAAATATAAAAAAATCGAAATTAAAAAAAAAATATAATTGTAAATAAAATTAAATATATTTCAATATTTATTATTAAATATAAAAAGAATTAATTCGAAAAAAATTTTTGATTTTAATATATAATATTAAATTTATTAATTAAAATATATTTAAAAATATTAAATTATTATACAAATAATTAAATTTATATCGAATTTATTAAATAAATCAATTAAAAAAAAATTATTTATTCGAAGAAATAAATAAAACGATAATTCGAAAATTATATATTGAAAATCACTTGAAAAAATTCATTAAAAAAAATAAATATTAAAATTTTTTAAATAATAATAAAAACGAGAATATTATTAAATTTATTGATTTTATTAATAATAAAAATATAAATATAAAAAAAAAAACGATTAAAAAATTTTATAATAAATAAAATACTTAAAAAATTAAAAAAAAAATTAAAATTATAATTCGTATTTTTAAATTCAATAAAATCAAAAAAAACAAATATATACAATTTTTTAAAAATTAAATAAATAAAAAAAATTTATTAAATTTTAAAATAATAATAATTTTTTAATTGAAAAAAAAAAAAATTATTTTTTTTATTTATAACGATTTTATTTTTTTATCGATTTTTTTTAAAATACTTTTATTTATTTTAATAAACTTTATTTATATTTCGAAAGTTTTATTTTTTTTTTATTGTAATTAAAACGATTTTATTATATAAAAAAACGAGATTATATTATTTTTTTTTTTTTCAAAAAATTTTAAAAAATTCTAATTTTTAAAATTTATAGAAAATGTTTTTTAATATATTCGAATATTTTTAAATATATTTCGATATATTTAAATATATTTCGATTACATTTAATTACATTCAAATTATACAAACGTTTATTAATATAATACTTATTATAATTTATAGAAAAAAATTTTTCAATTTTTTATTTTTTTTTTTTTAAAATTTTTTAATTACAATTTTTTAATTTTATATCAATTCAAAGATTACAATTTTTTTTTAATATTATTCATTTTTTTTTTTATTTTTTTAAAGTTTTAATTTGTATTATTTTAAATATAAATAATTTTATTAATTGAATATATTTTATTTATTTAAATATTTTACAACGATTTTTTTTAAAAATCTATATATATTTTCTTTATAAAAACAATTTATAAATATTTGTTTTTCTTATTTTTTTTTTTTTTCAAAATTCATTTAATACGTTTTATTTGAAATTAATATAAAATTATTTATTTAAAATTTTTAAAATTTTTTATTTGAAATTAATATTATAATATTTCAATTATATATATTAATACGCTTTAAAAATTTTCTTTGTAAAAATAAATAAACTTTACAATTTTTAATTATTTAAAACGCAAAAATATTTGTTTGCTTTTTTGTATAATCTTTTTATAAATATAAAAATTTATAATTTTTTTTGATTTTATTAATAAATTTTTTTTTTTAAATTTACACGTTTTTTATTTTCAAAATTCGATTAATTTATTACATTATTTTTCTATGTGCAAATTTTATAATTTCAATTTTTACTTTTAAAATTTTTATAATATTATTATTATATTTTAAAAAAATATTTTATTAAATTTCAAAAATACAAATTTCGCACATAGAAAATAAAATAAAAATAATTATAATATATTTATATAAATCGTATAATACGATTTTAATAATTTATAAAAAATTATTAATAAATTATTATTTGAAAAAAAATAATTACAATTAATAATATTAATAATAAACTTATAAAAATTAAAAACGTAATAAAAAAATTTTAATTAAATAAAAAAAAAAATTAAAAATAGTATTATTTTGAAATTTTTTAAAAAATTTTTTAAAATAATATATAATTTTAAATAATGATTTTTTTTTTAAAATAAATAAAATTAAAAAATCGCGTATTGCGTTTTAATAAATTCGATTTAATTTGATTAAAACTTTTAATAATATATTTGAATATTATAATTAAAAAACTTTTTTTCGAATTTAAATATTTTAATAATTTATTGAAAGTTTTATTAATAGATTTTACGATAAATATATATATTAAAAACTCGAATAAATATTTCGTATAAAACGTTTTACGTCTCGTAAAATTATTAGAATTATTAATATAATTATTATTAAAAGAAATAAAATTTGTAATATATTATTTATAAGAATATTTTTTCGATTTATCGATTGCAAAAAATATTAATATATTTAAAAAATGTAAATAACGATTTAATAATTACAAATTTAAATAAAATAAATTTGAAAAAATTGCGTTTTATTTTTTATTTTTACGAATTTTTAATAATTGAAAAATATACTAAAAAACTTTTTTCGATTTTTGCGAATAAATTTAAAAAATAATTAATTATTATTATTAATAGTATAAATATTCGAAGTATCAAATCTTAAAAAACTATTAACGTTAATATTTTATTTTTTCAATTAATTTTATTAATTAATAATAACGATAATAATAACGATAATAATAATAATAATATTATTATTATTAATTTTTTCGTACAAAATTCTTTGTTTTTTTAGATTTTTCAAATTTCTCGAATTTTTCGATTTATTTTTCTTTTTATTTTAATCTCTATATCAATCAAATTCAAAAAATCTACTATCGATAATAAAAAATACTATAATATATTTATATTTATATCAAAAAAATATAAAATTATTATTATTTTATTACAATTTAATACTATTTCATTTTAATCAATTTACGAATTTTAATCAAATAATATATATTCAATAATTGATTATACGTACAATACAAACGATATTTAAAAATCAAATATTACTTTTTTTAATACTTTAAATTTTATTAATCGTATTAAAATTTTAAATACTATTTATAATATTTACAAATACTCGTTCACTAAATAATTTTATCGAGTTTATTATATAACGTTTTACGAGAATTTCGATTTATATTTTAAAAACAATAAAAAATAAATTGAAATTATAAAAATACAATTATTCAAAATTTATAAATTGTATACTAAAAAAAAAAGTTTTCAATTTATTTAAATCTATTTTAATACTCGTTTTTAATTTATAAATATTTCTATTATTTTTCAATATAAATAGAAAACGTTAACAAAAGATCGATTTTAATTTTTACGAGTTTTTATCGTTTTTATTTTTGTTTTTTCAATCAAATCGTTTATTGATTTAAAAATTACAATAATTTTTATTTTATAAGATTTTTTTAAATAAATAAAAAAAAAAAATATTTTACTATTTTTTCTCAAAAAAATTAATATATTAAAATTTTATTATCGATAAATTCTTTTTAACGAATTTTTTTTTTTATATAATACGTATTTTTTTTTTATTGTTTAATTCTTATAAACGAATTTCAAATTATAATTATTTTTTTATTTTATTATTTTTTTTTCAATTTATTAAATTTTATTAAAATAATAAAATTAATTAATTTTTTTACGAAAAAATAAATAAATATATTTTAAAATTTAAATTTATTATATATTAAACTTTTTTTTTTTTAATAAATTTTAAATGATTTATTTGCGATTCAACGATTATAAAAAAACGATAAATTGATTGTTTTAATTCTTTAAAAAAACTATTTAAATAAATTTTTTTTCTAGTATTAAAAATCGAATTTTAATTAGAAATCTCTTAGAATAAATTTAATCAAATATTGTAAAAAAAGAATCTCAAAAATTGAAATTATACGTCTATAAAATAAAAACTTTTATCGATTAAAAATACGTTAAAAATTTTAAAAATTTTAAAAATTTTATTTTATTTTTCGTGAGTTTAATATTTATTAATATTAACGAAAAAATTATCGACGATATTATTTACAAAAAACTCAAAAAAATTTATAACAAATTTCAAATTCTTTTCGAGAATCGATTTCGAGAATTTTTTAACGACAAATCTTTTTTTAATAGTATTCAATTTAAAAAAATCAATATAATTTTCAATATAATTCGTTATACGAAATTTTTAGATTATTTTATTATTCAATATAAGATTTTTTAATGATTAAATTATTAGAATTCGTTTAATAATAAATATTTATATATTTATTAATAAAAACAAATTATAATTCAAATTAAATTAATTTTTTAGTATTTTAAAATAAGAAAAATAAAAATATTTTTTAGTAATAAATTTTTTTTTAAATACGAAATTGAAAAATTAATAATATTTATAAAAAATAATTAAAAGTATTTAATTATTTTTAACGATAAATTTGAATTTAAAATTCGTTTATTTTTTTTTTTTTTATTAAATTTTAAAAAAAAAAAAAAACAAATTGCAAAAAAATTTAATATTGATAGAAATATTAAAAAAATTATTAAATTCTTGAAAAAAAACGACGATAATTTGAAAAATTTCAAATTTTAAATTTTTTATTTAAAGTAAATTTTTTCTCTTTTTTTAACTTTTTTTCTTCGAAACTCGAAACGAGCTCGTTATATAAAAAGACGATTGTAATAGAATTATATATTCTCTCTTTAAAAATCTTTGTAAATAGTTAATTTTAAAAGTAATATTGATCACGTATTTTCTAGTATATAAAAAATTTTTACTTATTATAAATTAATTAATAACTCTTTCTATTTCTACTCTAATTAATTAATTGATTGATTTACGAATTACGAATTACTTCGAATAAATTTAATCCACTGATTAAAACGAACTAATCTACGATTGGACTTTTTTACTTTGTATTTTATTACTTTTTTATATTATTTGCCGAGTTCGTCGTTAAAAAAATACTATCAATAAAATATTTATTTTTTAATTTTAATTCTTATTTTTCGCTATTTAAATTTTTATACTTTATACTTTAAATTTTATACTTTATATTTTACGTTTAATAATCTAAAGAATATATTTTTTCGATTTAAAATAATTAATTAAAATATATTTAATTTAATTAATATTAATATCGCAAAAATATAAATAACGTTATTAAATTCTATATTAAAAAGTATTATTAAAAACAAATTAAACAAGTTCTTTTTAATAGTACGATAAAAAGAAAAGAAAATCGATCGCAAAGTAAAATTGTTTAAAAATTGAAATAATTAAATAATTTTTCTTTTTCTCGCGGATTTCAAACTCTGAGCGCTTTTTTTTCAAATTAATTAAAAAAGCCTTTCTAATTAATTATAAGAATTTAAGTAAAATATAAATTTATAAATTGAAAATATTAAATAAAAAATATTAAAAACATAAAAATATAAAAATATAAAAAGTATTAAAAACATAAAAATATAAAAACATAAAAACATAAAAATATAAAAACATAAAAACATAAAAACAGAATTAAATATAACGAATAAAGAATAAATTTAAAGAATAAGTATTTTGTCGGTAGTAAAAACCTGGGCCTCGGTACAGTGGCCAAAATATCCGAAAGACGATGAATACGTAATCCACTTATGAGAACTCGAGGTAATTAAAATACTATATGGTCATATATTCAAGCGATCTTCTCAATCGTGGGGGGGGGAGGGGTCCGCTTATTAGGCGCAATATTAAAATTAATCTGACGCATCAAGCCAAGGAGTAGATGCTAGAAAAGGGTTGTCGGAAAAGAAGTAAGGAATTTAAGCCGCCTATAAGATCTCATGTCGTAAGACAATTAGAGAACTTGGCATTGCTTTTGGCATCCTGAAAACGCATCTTAATAGTCTCTGGATATTACAATGACTTAGTGGGAGTATAGGATGCGCACCCATGAAAAAAAAAACTCTTACAAGCATTACTTTGTCAGGAGCCCAACTTTACATCTACTCTTATTTTCAGAGGAGTCGCGGCCGCTGTTTTTTTTTCTCTTCTGTCAACATTGGTTTTCAACCGGCACTAAACTCCCTTCATCTTCAATTTCTTCGCTCGGTACATCGTCTTTGAAATTCCCAGCCTCATTGTGTTAGTATCGTGCGTTCTGATTTTGTGTATTAGGGGAGCTAAAGTTGTACGAATTAATTTCCAAGTTTCATGTGTAGGGTGCTCGATCAAGGGCGTCAATGCGAATACGTCCTGTCAGAATCTTTTGGAGCTTGCATTGGGTTGAATAACATTCAAGGTTCGATCAAGGAAAAAGCTGCGTAATAGCGCTTTTGTGGTGAAAGTTTCCTACGGTTGGTTTTAGATATACCTCGAAAATAGAAGAAAGGATAGTACTGATGGTGTCAAGGTGCAACCCTCAACATTGATATAATTGGCCACTTGGCGTCATGTAGCGGAAGAGGGCGTTGAGGTATACTCTTGCAGCTATTTCTATTTCCACCATGGTCGTTAAGCCACGGTTTGCAGGACCTTTTGGAAACCCTAAAGGGACATGCGCGTATGAAGCTCATGTTCCTAGAAAGCAGGGGTGAGACTTAGATTGGTGTAGACGGAAGATATGATTACTAGCTAGAGTTTACAGAGTCATTTATATTACCTCCCTAACAGGCGGAAAAACCCAATGTTACTTTCGTATCACTCTAACGTGAAGAAGGCAAATTGTACAATATTACAAGCGCCTTAATGACAAACACGAGGTCATGTACCTTACGGCTCTATCCAAATAATATCCAATCCGTCTCCAAAATCCCGATTGACTTCCGCGCTATCATTAAAGTGAACAACTATCTCCAATCTTCTCCAGAAGAATTTAGTCTTTCTGGACGAGCGCCAAATTTGCTCCTGGCAGCTCGAAGTTGTTCTCTCACCATTGCTTCGGCCGCTCTTCTTCGTTCTGCTTCTTCATCGCGAGTTTGCACCTCCTCAACTGTTCAACGACGATCTAGCTGAGCTGTCATAGTTTCGGCGGAACCGATATCCCAAGATGGTTGTTGAAGGGCCTGGGGAACCGAGAGGAGTAACATTGATGGCATGACCGCTGAAAGACTCGGCGCCTAGGCAGCGCCTTGCATCAGTGGAAGATGTACAGATTTCGGTCGAGGTGAATACTCAGCAGACTGCTCGGAGGTGAAGACCGACGAATGGGTCTTTTGTAATTTCTTTGGTGGCCCTCTCGCAGAACGCCCTCTCTTTCTCTTGTGCACGAGGATACCGCCATGGGCTGTGGAGGCATCTTCGAGGTCAGAAACTGTTTCACCTTCCTCGATATCATCCTCGAGATCGGATACTAGAATCGAGTAATAGAAGTTATCCATTCTTGGCTTTCGCTCCTTGAATGGATCTCGCTGCTTCTTCCAAGCTTTGACTTCTATTCTATTTAACTCGTAATATATCGAGATGGGCTTCCTTTTCGCTACGTCGATCGCTGATTGTGAAGCAAAACCATTGACAAGCTCAATGATTTTCTTGTTCTTCCGCGTCTTAGCAGCCTTCAATTTTTGCCAGAATAACTTGACTCTAGCTACCTTTCGCTATTCGAGGGCATCACCAGACTAGTCGGTAGGGTCAGGAGTATAGGTTTCGTCATATAAGCATGTCGGATCCCACTTTGCTTGCAGATTCCTTTCTTCCTCGAAAAGCTTCTGATGATCCTTTTCCCTGTTGTCCCTCTGGTCGAGCTTCCATCTCGTGAGCGCTTTTCTCTCTTGGCCTTTTGGTAAATAATCATAGTGTTGAATTTTCGTTGCGTGGTCCGTCTTAGAAGCGAATAGAATCACGCTCCGCTCTCCAGTGAGCTCGGTAACGAAATGACCAAGCAAACATGTCCGCCCTGCAATGACGTCCCCAGGAAGCATAGAAAACCTGAGCCCAACCTCAGGGAAGCAAAGATCTACTGTCCCAGCACCAGATCCATGGCAGGTCCAGATAGTTATGCTGCTCCTCCGTCAACGCGATCGACAACTGTTTCGTTGTCTATGCGTGATATCATAGTGCAGAATTGATACCTAGAGTAAGTTTTCAGCCCTTCAACTTTCTCTTCAACCAAAAATTGCCGGAATGCCCGTTGATTCTCAAACTCGACAGGGCAAATTGATTTAAACCACATCCCGCAAGCGATCTCAGACTCCACGGTGCTATCAATCCATTCCTTAACAGCGGCCTCCTTCTTAGGCTTTGTGAAGATTTGATGATTTTGATGATTATTGTTGTTATTGATGATATTGATGATTCTGGTTCTCAGAGAGAGAGAGAGATCTCTTAAAACCCCGCAGCACTGACTCAGCACTAAATCACATGATTTCTAACAGGCTTATCCTTGTCGTTTGGATCAGCTCCACCACGATTAACCGAGATCCCGTGCCAAATCCCATCCCTGCCAAAATTCCACTCAAAATAGAAATCCTTTCATGACTTCGAAATTTAATTATAAATTAATCACTTTATATTTTGATTTGAAATTCACGAGAGTATATTATTATTTATCTATTTATAGATTCGCAAATTTATTTTTTGTATTTAAATCGTTCTAATAATCGAATAATACGATTATGTAAATTAAATTTTATAATTTTTAAATCAAATATCGATATTTTTAAAACAACGATTTTACGATTTGTTTTTCAATATTATTTTTTAATAAAATTTTTAAATATTATTTTAATTTTTAAAAACTTTAAAACGAATATTTTAATTATATTAAATACGTTTTTTAATTTAATAATAATTCGTTTTAATTTTTTTAAAATAGTATTTTTTAAAATTTTTTATAATTATTTTATAGTTTATTAAATAATTTT
>MU119601.1:0-20838 GCA_014904845.1 Acephala macrosclerotiorum | reverse complement strand
TTTTATTTATTAATAAAATTTTAATAAATTTTATAAAATATTAAAATCGTTTTAAATTTAATTTATAAAAATATTATAATAATTTTTTAATTTTTTTTTTAATTAATTAATATAATAATTTAATAATAATATTAAAATATTAAATTTATATTTTATAATAAATATTAATTTTAAAAATATTATTATATTTAATTTATTTTAAAATTTTAATAATTTTTATATTTTTAAAATTATAAATAAAATTAATAATAATTATTTTATTTTAATAAAATTATAATTTAAATTTTATATAAATTTGAATTTTTTCGATTTAATTTAATATTTTATTTAAATTTTAAATATATTTAAAAATAAATCAATAAATTTTTATATTATTTAAAAATAATATTATAATTTTAAAAAATGCGTTTTTTAAAAATATTATAATAATTTTAACGAATTAAATTATAAAATTAATTATTTTTTAAAATAATATTATTCTTTGTAAAATTTTTAATAAAATTATAAAAATTATTATATTTTTATTTTAAATATTTAAAATAAATTAATTGTATTCGAAAAAAAATTTATTTTTATAATCGTATTAATTAATCAATAAATTTTAATAAAAATTATTATTTTTTTTAAATATTTTATAATCGAATTATTTTTAAAATAATAAAAACTTTTTTTTTATTATATTATACATTAGAAAAAAATTTTATATATTAATTAATTGCTAATAGTATTAGCGGTTTATTAATGGCGCGCGTTACGTAATTATTGCATATTTAAAACTTTGGCGCCCAATAATAATCGATTAATAAGTGAGTTTAAACTCATAAAAACATTAAAACTTTCGATTCTCGGCGATTACAAACGATTGCGCGCAGTTTTTATACAATTATACTTAATCAATTGAGCCGCTCAGTCTTTAAATGTCTCATTTTAAGTTCTCAATACTCAATATTAATTAATTGTAGTACTCGCTCGCAGTATTTACTAGTATTTTTTACGCGCGTAAATTTTGTTTAAATCGATTGATTCTACGATTAAATTTTAAATAGTATTAATATTTGAAATTTTCATTTTTATCTATTTATATGATTTATAAAACGATAAAAATCTATTGATCGAATAAAGCGCGATCGCTAGTTTTTTAGCGAAAAACATTAAAATTCAATAGTTTTCAATTTTGCAATTTAATATTTCAATACGCATTCAATAGATTTACTTGAAACTTTTATAATAGATTAAATAAGTACTATAGATTATAAGTTTCAAATATCTAAGTATTTAGTTTTAAACTGATACTATTAACAATACTCTGATACTATTAGTATTAGATTAGCGTTATTAGTACTAGATTAAAATAATCAATAACGTTAACAATCGATTAAATTGTTATTAGCTCGCTAATAGCGCTATTAACGCACGTATCTTTCGGTAAAACGACTAGTAAAAAATATTTTTTTTGATATATATTAAATTATTTTAATATGAATAAACGAATTGATATTTTTATAAATTTTTAAAAAAAAATTTAATTAAATATTATTATTTTTTTACGATTAAATATTTTTTTTTAAATTTTTATAATTAGTTTTTAATAAATAAAAATATTAATTATTTAAAAATAAATTGTAATTTTTTTAATATTAAAACGATTTATAATAATAAATATTTTATATATTTTTTAATATATTTTTAAAATATTTTTTACGTTTTAAATTTAAATTTATATATTATATTAATATTTATATTAAATAATTTTAAATTAAAATTATTTTTTTTATTGAGTTTTTTTTTTTCGTTTTTATATTTAAAGATTTTTTAATTTCGTTTTTTTTTTAATAAAATAAAATAATTAATATTTTATATTATTTTTAAAATATTTTTTTTTAATGTTTATATTTAAAAATAATAATATTATTATAAAATATTTTTTTTCGTTTTTTTATTTAAAATATTTTTTTATTTTTTTTTATTAAAAATATTTTTTTATAAGAAATTGAAAAAAATAATTTTATTTTTTAAATTAATAATATTTATTTTAATCGTATTTATTTTATATAAAATAATATTAAAAATAAAAAAATTTTATTAAAATATATAAATAATTTACAAATTTTAATATTATATTATTTTTTAATAATATTAATATTTAATTTTTCATAGTATATATTTTTTTAATATTTTTTCAATTTAAAAATATATATAAATATAATAATTTTTAATAATTTAATATAAATAAATTTTTTAAAAAAAATTAATTATAATCGTATAAATAAAATTGAAATTTTTAAAAATTTAAAATATATTATTTTATAAATTATTATTTTTATATTTAATTTGTATTTTTATTATTATAATAAATAATTATTTTAAAAAAAAAAATTTATATTCGATTTTATATTTAATTTTTATTTTTATAATTATTATTTTAACAAATTCGAAATTTTATATAATAATAATAAAGAATTAAATTTTTTAATATTTATAATAATATTATTAAAATTTCAAATTATATACGTAAAAATAATATAATATTTCGTTTTAATATTTAATATTTTATATTTTTTATTTAAATAAATTAAAATATAATTTAAAAATAATAATAATATTTTTTTTTTAATTAATAATAAAAAATTGATTTTTATGAAATTAATTTTAAATATTATAAAATTTTCAATAATAAAAATAAATTAATTTGTTTTTTTAAATATTTTATAAAATTAATAATTTTTATTATTTTTTTATTATTAATTAATAATTATTATAATAAAATTTAATATTTTTTAAAGTATTATTATTTTAAAATTTTATTTTTCGATTAATTTACGTTTATTTTTTTTTGTTTTTCGTTTTAAATATTTTATAAAATTTATTAATAATCGTTTTATTAAAATTTTAAATATTAATATTATTATTATTAAAAATATATAATAATAAATTTAATTTTTTTATTAATATTAATTTTTTTTTTTTTTTTTTAAATAATAAATTAAATAAATTTTTAAATTTTTTATATATTTTTAAAATATTTATTAAAATTATAATTAAAAATCTTTTAATTATTTGTTTTATAATTTAATTATATTAATATTAATTATTTTTAAATATAAACGATTACGAAAATCGATTATAATTTTAAAAATTATAATATTGTTAATTATTTTTTTAATAATAATATTTATAATTAACAAAAAAATCGATTTTTTTATTTTTTATTTATTTGAAATACTTGAAATAATATCGTTTATTTTATTAATTATTATATATAATATTAATTTTTATTGTATTTTTTGAAACGATCGATAATATAATTTATTAAAATTTTAATTTTTTAATAAAATTATTTATTTAAATTAAAAATTTTAATATAAATATTTATTAAATCTTTTAAATTTAAATAATATATAAAATTGAAAATTAAAATTCAATATTAATTTTTTTAATAATTATATATATTTTTTATTAAATTTCTTTTATAAATAATTCGAATAAAATAATAAATAATAAATTATTAATTATATTTAAAATTATATTTTATATTATAATATTTAAATATTTTTATTAAATTTTCAAATTTTTTAAATCGTTAATTTTATTATATTATTATTATTTTTTTATATTTATATACGATAATCGTTTTTTCATATATTTTATTATAATTATAAATAAATATTTTTATTAATTCGTAATCGATTTTTTTAAAAATTTGTTTTTTAATATATATTAAATTTTTTTTTATAAATCTACGTTTTTAATATTATTTATTTAATTTATTTTATTTAATTAATTTTTTAAATATTCGATTACATAAATTTATATATATTTTTATTATTAAAATTTTTTTTATAAATTAATTAATAATTTTATATAAAATTTTTATATTTATTTAATAGTATTTTTAATCGTATTTATAAAAAGAATTTTAAAAATATTATAAATTGAATTAATATATTATAAAAATTGTATTTTTTTAATTTTTAAAATAATTTTATAATTTTTATATATATTGTTATATTATTTTAAAAAAATCGTAATATTATTTTTTTTAAATTAAAATATTTTAAAAATTTTAAAAAAAAATATTTATAATTTTAATATAAATATATATTTTTTGAAATTTTATATTTTTAAAAAATTGTTTTTATTATTTATAAAAAATTTTTAAAACAAATTAATAATATAATTAAAATAAAAATATTTTTTATTAAAAAAAAAATTTAATACGAATAATTTATTATTTTTAAATAAAATTTATTTTGAAAATTAATTTTTATTTATATTGTTTTTTTATAAAAAAAAATTTATTTTAATTTTTTTCGTTTATTTATTTTAATAAAATATTTTTTTTAAATAAATATTTTTTTAATTAATTTTTTTCGATTAAAATTTTTTATTTTAATTTTTTTTATATTATATTTTAAAATTCGAAATTTATTTTAATTTTATTATTTTAATTTAAAAATTGCGATTTTTAAAAAAATTAAAATTAAAATATAAAATAAAAAAATAATTTCGTTTTTTAATATTATATTTTTTTTTTTTTTCGTATAAAAACTTTTTTTTATATATTTTAATTTTTATTATAAATAATCGTTATAGAATATTTTTTTTTTTTTTATATTCGTTTTAATATTAATTATTTCGAATAATTTAATATGTAATTTTTATAAATTAATATTTTTTTATAATTTTATAATTTCGTAATTAAATTATTTAATTTTAAATAATATAATTAAAATAAAAAGTTTTTATTAATTAATTTTCAATTTTCGATTTTTAATAATTCGAATTTTTTTTTAATAATAATAAAAAATAAAATACACAAATTATATATAAAAATTTTTTAATGAAATTTATTAAAACAATTTATTTTTCGACGTTATTTTATTAATAAATTAAATTTTAAATATTGTATTTAATCGATTATAATCGAGATTTTTAATATTTTTATATGAATTATTTAATAATATATATATTAATATCGAATTAATATTATTAATATTAAAAAAATAAATTTATAATATTAATTATTATTAATAAAATAAACAAATTAATAATATTAAAAATAAATTTTATAAATAAAAATTCATTTAAATTTTAATATAAATTTATTAATAAATAATAATAATAAATTAAAAAATTATTATTTTATTAATTATAAATTATATAAAATAAATTAAATATTAATATTATATTAAAAATATTATATTATTAATAATAAAATTTAACGTATATAAATTTTGTTTTTTAAATTTTAATATATATATTAATTTATAATTAATTTAAATTATTTAAAAAATAAAATTTAAAATAAAATAATATTAATTATATATAATTTTAAATTATATATAAATATTATATATTATTTATTTTTATATTAATAATTTTTTTTAATAATAAAAATATTATTTTTAATAATTTAAACGAATAAAATTAAATTTTTTATTATACGTTATAAATATATAAAAAATTTTAATTTTAATATAAATATTAAAAATAATATTAATTTATTAATATTATTTTTAAAATTTATTAAAATTTATAAATTTCGAATTTAAAAATTTTTTTTTTAAATAATAATAATATTAAAATAAATATTTTTTTATTTATTTTTTATTATTTTTTTTTTAATTTATTTTTTATTTATATTTTAAAATATTTAATATTTAAATTTTTTTTTAAAATTTTATTATAATATTTATTAAATTATTTAATATTTAAATTTTTTTTTAAAATTTTATTATAATATTTATTAAATTATTTTATTTTTTATAATTTTTTTTATTTATATAATTATTAAAACATTAAAAAAATTGAATTATTTTATAATTATATTTATAATAATTCAATTATTATTATTATATCGATTTTTTTATTATTTTATAAATTTTTAAAATTAATATATTTTTAATAATTTATTTATTTTTAATAAAATTATAATAAATAAAAATTTAATTTTGAATTTTTTATTATTTTTTTTATTTTTATTTATAAACGATTTATTAATAAAAATAATATATTTAAATTTTCGATTTAAATTTTGAATTTATTATTTTAATTTCGATTGAATTTTAATATTAAATAATAATAAATAAATTAAAAATTATTTCAAATTAATAAATTATAATAATTTAAAATTTATTAATTTTAATTTTTTATTTTAATTTTTTTATTATAATTAAATTATTTTTTTATATTAAATTAATAAAATTTTTATTACGTATTTAATTTTTTTTAAAAAAAATATTTTTTAATTATAATTAAAAAATAAAAATCGTATATAAATATAATTATTAATAATTTTTTTTTATAATATTTATAATATATAATTTATTAATATATTTTTATTTTTATTATTTTATATAATAATATTTAATAAATAAAAATAATAAATTCATTTTAATAAATATATAAAAATTAATTATTAATTATATATATATTTATATAATATTATAAAATTATATTTTAATTGTTTTATTTAAAAATTCTATAAATATTTTCTTTTTATTATTATATTTTTAAATTATTAATTTTAATTTTTTATATAAATTATTAATAATTTTATTTTTAAATTTATTAATTAATTTTAAAATAAAAATATAAATTTAATAAATTAAATTTTTTTTTTATAATTAAATAATTAATTTCTTTTTATTAAAATTTTTTAAATAATATTTATATTTTTTTTTTATAATCGTAATAAAAAAAAAAGTTTTTTTTATTTTTTTTATTTATTATAAACGTTATAAATATTTTATAAATATTTTTAATAATAATAATAATAAACGTATTATTAAAAATTTTATTATTATTTTTAATAAATTAATAATATTTATTTTATTATAATTTTTTATTATTATATAATTTATTATTTAAATTATTTTAATTTAATTTATTAAATAAAATTTATATAATACGATTTAATTATTATTAAATAATATTTAATTAATTTATAAAATATATTAATTATATATATTTTTTTATTTATTATTAATAATTTATATAAATTTTTTTTTTTATTAAATATATATATTTAAATTTTTTTTTATTATAAATACGTTCGCAATTTAACGTTCAACGTATAAACGTTATATTTTTTTAATAATTACGTAAATTTTTTTAATTTTTTTAATTATTAATAAAAATAATACGTTTTTAATATTTATTTTAAAATATATTTTAAAAATTAATAATATTAATATAATTTTATTTAATTTTATTAAATTGTTTTTTATTTTAATTATTATTACTTTTGTATATTATTAAAATTCGATAAACGAAAAAAAAATTTATATTATAAATAAAATATTTTATATTATTTTTATAAATATATTTTTTAAAAATTTAATTATTTAAAATATTATTATTAAATTTATTATTTATAAAATCGGTTTTTTATTTAAATATAAAATATTAAATATATTTAACGTTTATATTATAATTTATACGTTAAATTTTTTTTAATAAACGTTATATTAATAAATAATTAAATTATTAATATAATAATATTTATAAATATTTTTATTTTTATTTTATTTATTAAAATAACGTAAAATATTATAATATTTAAAAACGTATTAATTTGAATTATTTTTTATAATAATATAATTTTTTTATTAAATTGAATTTTATAAACGTTAATTATTAATATATTTAATTAGATTTTATTATCGATTTTTTATAATATTCGAAATTATAATTAATCGATTATTAATATTTTTATAATTTTATTATTTAATATAATATTTTGAAAAACTTTAAACGAATAATAATTTTTAAACGTAAATATTAAATTTTTTTCGAATTATTATACAAATAAATTAAATATATTTTTTTTATAATAATATAATAAATAAATTATTTAAATATTATTAATTTTTTCGAATTTAATAAACAAAAATTTATTTTTGTTTTTTATTTTATATTTATTAATAATTAATTAATTTTTTTAATTTTATTATTTTTTAAAAAAAAAAATTTAATAATAAATCATTATAATATCGTAATTAATAATATATTAAATATATTATTAAAATTTAAAATATATTTATTATCGTTTTTTTATTATATATTTTATTAATTAATAATTAAATTTATTATAAATATAATTTTTTTTTAATAAAATTTTCTTTACTATTTATAATTCGTATAATAATTATTAAAATTTTAAAATTATTTTTTATTTTTTTATTGCGTTTTTCGTATATTTAATTAATTTTATTAAAAATTATTATTATATTATTACGTTTTTTATAAACGTATTATAATATCGATTATTAATCGTAATTTAATATAAACGTTTTTAAATATATTTTATATAATATTCGATAAATAAATTACGTTAAATTTATTAAAATTAATCGAAAAATAATTAAAAATATTTTAATTTAATTTTTGATTAATTAATTATAATAATTTATATTAATATAATTTTTTTATAAAAATATATATAATTATTAATTTTTATTTGTTTTGAAATATATTTAAATTATATTTATTATTATTATAAAATTATAATTTTTTATTATTATTTTATTATAATAAAATAAATTCGTACAATTTATAAATATAATAAAAAATATTTTATTATATTAATTTTTTAATAATTTAATTTTATATTAAATCATCTTTTAATATATTTTTTATTATTATTAATATATTTTATAAAAAAATTTATTTAATCGAACGTTTTAATTATAATTTGTATTTTTTTAATTTTATAAATTATTTTATTAATATATTAATTAATAAAATTATTAATTTAAAAATTATATATTTAAAAATTATATATTAAAATATTATATATTTGAAATTTAAATTGTATAAAATTAAATATTTAAAAACGTTATAATTTATTACGAGAACTTTATTTCTATACACTAGTATCTCAAGTACTAATCTAGTCACGTGTTACGAATTATATAGTCCGTGGTAGTACTTTTTAATTGAATCAAATTTTTTATTACTATTGTAGTATTATTATATATACGTAATATAATTATAAAAATAAATTATTTTAAAAAATAATATTATTTTAAACGATTTTACTTTGAATATTATTTAAATTTTATTAAAAATAAATATAAAATTTATTTTTATTTATTAATTAATTTATTATTTTTTTTTAATTTATTTATAATATTTTTTTTATTTATAATATTTTTTTCGAATATTTTCGTAATTTTTTTTTTCGTTTTTTAATAATTATATTTTTATTTATATAATATATTTCGTAATTTTTAAATAAAAATTAATATTATTTTAAAAAATAAAAAATAATATTATTTTATATAATAAACGTAAATTTAAATTGATTTTTTAAAAATTTAAATTTTTTTATAATTGATTTTTTTTAAATATTTTAATTTCGTTTTTATAAAAAAAAATAATAAAACTTTTTTATAATTCGATAATTTTTAATACTATTTAATCGAATTTTTTTAATATTTTTTATAATAAACTTATTAATATTTTTAATTTGTTATATTTCGTTTTTTTTAATAAACTTTTATTAATTTATAATTAAAAACAATTATTAATTAATATTAATATTATATTATTAATAATACGATTTAAACGTACGTAAAAAAAATTTTAAATTTTAATATACGTATTAATTTATAATTAATTTAAATTATTTAAAAAACGAAATTTAAAATATAAAATTTTTATTTTAAAAATAAAAATAAAATAATATTAATTATATACGATTTTGAATTGTACGTAAATATTATATAATATTTATTTCGATATTAAAATTAACGTTTTTAATATTCGTAATAAATTTCGTTGCGAGATTAAAATTTTCGTATTAAAAAATAAAACGAAATAACGTTTTAAAAATTGTTTTAAAAAATTTTAAATTTTATTAATTTATAAACGTATAAAATACTATTTTAATTTTTCGCTTTTTTAAATAATATATTTTTTTGTAAAACTTATTAAACTTTATACGTTTGATTTTTGTAATATAATAAATAACTATAGCAAACGAATTAAATCACGATAAGTTTATTAATTAATTCGTCGATTTTATCGATATATCGCTAACAAATGTAAATTTGTACGTTTTATAATAACGTGGCAACGCGATATTGAAATTAATAACATTTTAAGCCGAACAATACCTAGTAATAAACCGATAAAATATGGGCAGTACAACCGCAAAGTATTTTACTACACTCGAAAAGGGAACAACGGAGGCTTAAAGCGGCGAAAATGATCCCCAAGAAACAAAGGCATACACAGGCCCACAAATTCTTAATGGCAAACCTGCTCCTTAATCGATCCCTTCCGTTGCGTCAACTTCGCGTGTACTACTCCCAAAAAAAAGAGGCATCGCTACACTTGGATTTTTAAATCAAGGCTCAGCTAGTCCTGCCGGTAGTCATGGCCATGCGCACGACGACGATGATAATTCCGACGATGAAAATTACGAGCCAGGCGAAAAGCCGAGAAACTTGTTTGCTAGAAGTAAAAAGTCAGGTTTGGCCGTTCAGGACCCATCAAATCGCAACGATCTACGAAAGGTCGTGAACGATATTTTTAAAAAGGCTAAAGCGTATATGGCACGCAATTACATATTATAACAACTGCTAATTACATGTAAAAATGCTTAAAGACCAGGCGGGAAATCCTTATTATCAGCTCTTTTATTTCGATTCCGTGGAAGTAGTCAAACTCTTAGCGGCGACGATACCCCTTTTCAAGTCATTCCCGATCCTTACCCACAAGCCGCAAATCCGGGCCCAATTCAGACTCGTGTTCTACATCTTTAGGAGGACGGCTTTAGTATTAAAAATGGACCACTTCGCAGATTCGATAACCCTTAAAATGTAGTCGACTTTTAAATAATCCGTCAAAGCCGTGCTCTTTTCTACTTTATAGGCGTTCGTCTTAATCAGCTAATCGATGTCCAGCTTATCAGGCATGATGACAAGTACAAAGCCCCTCCCAAGGTCTATAAGCCATTTGGAGGCTCAGGCCAAAGATTGGGAAGTCCTATACCTAGTGGATCGACAACATCTTCTACTCCTCTTTCAGCCGCTGCACCTGCAGCTTCGTCTTCTTCCTTTGTACCAAAGCAACAAATTGACTCCTCGCAACCAACCCTGTCTCTTCGTCTCCAACTTGCAAATGGGTAGAAATTGCCAGCTAGGTTCAACACTACCCACACTATCGGAGATGTGTATGACTTTATTAATAGAGCATACCCTGGTAGCAGTGCCAGACCCTGGGTCTTGGCAACAACTTTCCCGAATAAGGACCACACAGACAAATCCCTAGCTTTGGGCGAAGTTGCAGAATTCAAGCGAGGTGGAACCGCTGTTCAGAAGTGGACTTGACGATGTGCGATTTCAGCGAAGATGATGATTGCATACATGGGCAACGGACCTTGATTTGTGACGATTGTAGGTTGGCGTTTCGGACGGATGGTCATATCTGCATACAGCATGCTCGTATGGGCGAGCTTCTTTAGATGGTTGATAGACTCGCATGAAAAGTCTCGTGATATTCAATCTCGCGATGGTCTTTTCCCCCTTGTACCAGGGCCCGCACCTACACTATTATCACTACGAACATTTGAAAATCTATCAACATTTAAAACCAACTTTAAAAAATTAAATATTTGCAACGCTATATTCGATCGCCCTCAGGATCAAAATATAACGTATTGGGATATTGAATATATAATAAAATCAATTTAATTTATTAAATTAATTTTTAAATTATTATTATTATAAAAAAAATGTTTTTAAATTTTATATTTACAATTTTGTTAATTATTCTCGCCACGTGATTAAAAAACTTATAATTAATAAATATATTAATGTATTACTAAAATTTATTAAAATTTAAATTATTAAAAAATTTTAATATACGTATTTAATTAAATTAAATTAAAAGAAATAAAATATATTTATTTTTAATTATTTTACGATTATATTACGTAAACACATATTATAATAATAATAATACGCAATTAATATTTAAATTTAAAAAATGTTATTTAAAAAATTTAAATAGTATTAATATTAAAAAAATATTATAATATTTTTCGTAAACGCGTTATTATTTTTTTATTATTAATAATATAATATATTTATATTTTATTATTATATTACACGTAATATTCGATTATATATTATATAAAAAAAAGATTTTACGTTTTATTCGTACGAAAATTTCGTTTAAATTATAAAATTTTAATAAGTATATTAATTATTAATTGCATTTTATAAATATAAAATATTATTCGTCGTATAATTATAAACGATTATTTATATTTACAAATGTAAATAACGATTTTATTTCGATTAAATTGTACGAATTAAAAAATCGTTTAAAATATTAATTAAAATAATTTTAAAATTACATATTATACAATTATACGAATTTGAAAAAAAATAAAATTAATACGTTTAATAAATATTTTTAATTGAAATACTTTGAATTAAAAATTATATTAAATTTTAAAGCGAGAAATCGATAATAAACGTATTAAAAAATATAAAAAAAAATTATTATATTTTTATTTTAAAAATTAAAATTATTTTATAAATTAATAAATTATTTTTTACTTTTTTTTTATATATTATAAATTTTTAATTTTAATATTTTTATTTTATACGTTTTATTGTATAATAAAAATACTTTATTTGAAATATTATAAATTTTAAATTCGAATACGATTTTACAACGAAAATTAAAATTTTAATCGAAAAAAAAAAATATATTATATTTAAATTTAATTGAATTTAATTAATTAACGAATATAATAAATTATTTTCGTTTGAAATTAAAATTTCAAATTGTATATTTTATTTAATTGTTTAATAATATTTTAAAATATACGTATAATTAAATATTTGTTTAAATAAATTTTAAACAAATCGCAAAATTAATTTTTTTTTAATAATTAAAATATATTTCGCATTTTGTAAAACGAGTAATTTAAACGTTTTTCATATAAAAAATTGTTTTTATTTTAATAAAAACACGAAAAATTAATATATTAAATTTTAATAATAAAAATTAAAAATGTTTTAATTATTTCAATAATAAATAAATTTTTTTTTTTAATTATATTTTTAGTTTTTCGAGTTATATTGTTTTTTTATTTTTTATTTTTATATAAAAATTAGTTTTTAAATTTATACGATTAATATTAATAGTTTTATTAAAATTATTTTATTAATTTAACGTTTAAAACTCGTAGAATCGTATTATTTTATTAATAATATATATATAACGAATTAAAAATAAAATTTATAATTATACGAATTTGTAAAATTATTATAATATTAAAAAAAATAATTTCAAGTTTAATATAATCGTTTGAAAATTGTTTTTCTTATATTAATATTTTAAAATTAATATATAAAATTAAATTAAATCGATAAATTTAAATTTTTATAATAGAATTTTAAAAAATTATAAGTATTAAAATAAAAAATTTTTATAATTGTAATCGTATAAATAATTAATTAATAATATAAAAAAAATATTAATAAATATTTTATTATTTGATTTAAATTTAAACAAATTTTATTAATCGAATATTATTTTAAAAAATATTCGAATATATATAAAAATTTATTATATTTTAAAAATAGTATTATAAATATATATACAATTCAAAGTATTTTTTATTTTATATAAATTTTTAATTTCAAAGAAAAATTATAATATAATTATTTAACGTTAAAATATATTAAACGTTATTTTTTAATCGAATTTTGTTTTCAAGTAATTTATATAAAAAAATAATATAATATACGTTTTTTTAATTTTTTAATAATTTTTTATAAAATAATAAACAATTAATAATATTAATAATAATTAAAAAATAATCGAAAATTTTTAATACGAGTTTAAATATATAAACTTTAAATTCTTTTTACATTTTTTTATTTAAATATATTAAATTTTATTACAATTAATTATTTTCAAAGTATTTTCAAAGAAATATTATTTTTTAAAATATTCGATTAATAAAATTAATAAACAAATTAATAATTCGCAAATATTTTAAAAAATCTCACTAATAATTTAAAAATTTTTAACGTTACATTAATTAAATATTAAATTATTATTTTTATTTTAAACGTTTCGAATTTTATTATTTAAATTTTTTTTTTTATTTAATTTTTTTTTTTTAATTTAATTATTATTTTATTTTTTATTATAATTTCAATTTTAATTTTAAATATTCGTATTAATTATTTTTATTATTATTATAAATATTTATAATTTTTTAATATATATTATATAAAACAAATAATTATTATTATTATTAATTTAAAATTTATAATAATTTTTATAACGAATATATTAAAATATATTAATAATATTATTACAAGTATATAACGAGTTTAATATAACGATTTAATTAATATAATTTTCAAAAACTAAAAAACAATTTATTTATTTAAAAAATAATAAAATTTTATTTAATACGAATTATTTATAAATATAAAAATTCGTAATTCGTAAAATAAATAAAATATTTAATTTAAAAATTAAATTTTTATATAAATACTTTTTATAATAATCGTACGATTATTAATTGATTTTTTTATAAATATTTTTTTTATTTAAATTTTTAATAATTTTTTTATTAATATTTTTTATTTTATTTAAAATTATTTTATTTTTAATTTCGTTTATATTTAAAACGTTTATAAAAATCAAATTATTAAAATTCGATATATAAATTTTATTTAAAATTTTTAAATCGAATATAATAATTATTTTTAAAGATTTTTATCGATTGTATCAATAATAATAAATTAATTAAAAAATAAATCGCTAAAAATAAAATAAAAAATACTCGTAAAATCGTAAATCGAAAAAAATTAAAAAAAAAAAAAAAAATTAACGTCGAATTATAAATAATATTAAAAAAAATACGATTAATCGTCGAAAAATTTAATTTTTCAATTTTTATTTAATTCGATTAAAAAATATACAATTGATTTTTTAAATTATTTATTAATTTTTTATATATAAAATCGATATTTTTATTTTTAATAATAATTTATTTAATAATTTACGAATAATATTATTTAAAAATTTAATAATATATTTTTTAAATATTTATTTTATATTTTAATAAATAATTTTTATTTGAAAAAATTAAAAATTAAATAAAAATTAATAAAAATTTAATAAATACTAAGTTTTATATATTTTAAATTTTTTTAATAAATAATAATAATTATTTCAAATAAATTTCATATATATTTCAAATATAAAAATTTAATTTTAAATTAAAAAATTTGAATTTTTATAAAAAATAATAATATATTATTTAAAATTAATAATTAATAAAAAAATTTTAAAATTTTTTTTATTAATTTATTAATTTAATATTATATTATTAATATTTAAAATTTAAAATAATTTTAAATTAAAAAAAAATAATTAAATTTAATTTCTATATAAATTATATTTTAATTAATTTAATAATTATTAAATTATAAAAATTTAAAATAATAAAAAAAATTTATTATCGAATATTATTATTTATTTTTTTATTATATTTTTTTTATTATTAATATTTTTTTTTTTCGATTTATTAATATTATTTATAATCGATTAATTAAAATCAATTTTAATTTTATTATTTTCGAATTTTATAATATTTATTTTCGAATTTTTTTTTTTTTTTTTTTTCGTTTTTATCGTTTTAACGTTAATAATTTCTTTGTTTGAATTATTTTTTTTTTATCGTTTTAATATTAATATTAAAACGTTTAATAATAATAAAATTATTTTATTATTTTATTTTTATTGTATAAAAATTTAAAAAATATTATAAATTTAAAAATAATAAAAAATAATAATTTAAATAAATAATTAAAAAATATATTAAAATTTTAAAAAAAAAAAAAAATTTATTATTATTATATTATTATACGATCGTTTTAAAATTTTAAAAAAAATAAAATTAATAAATTTTTATTTATTAAAAATTATAAATACACGATTTATATTTTTTTAATATTTAATATTTTAATTTTATATTATAAATTTATTAAAAGAATTTATAAAATTTACGTAAATTTTATATATTATAATATTTTAATTTTATTTATTTTTCTTTTTAAATCTTTGTATATATTTTTAATATTACTTTAATTTATAATTCAATCGTTAATCAATTTGTAAAATTTTAATTTAAATATCGTACGATTAATTCGAGTAATATATAGCGTTAAAAAAAGTAATATTATATATCGAAAATTCGATTTATTTATATTTTTTATTTTAACGTTTATAATTTATATAATAATTATTAAATTATATTTTTAATAATAGTTTTTTTTTTTTTTTTTTTTAATAAATTAATATAATAATACAATATAAAAAAAATTTATTATTTTAATTAAATAATTAATAATTTAATAATTTTAATATTATATAAAAATTAATTAAAATTATAATTACAAAAATAAATATCGCGTTTTTTAAAAAATTTAATAAAATTTTTATAATTATTATAAATACGATATAATATAAATTATACAATTAAAATATATTAATATATTTATTTATTCGATAAAAAAATTAATAAAATATTTAAATTTTATTACAATTAATAATTTTTTAAATAAAAATAAAAAAAATTAAAAAGTTAATAAAATTAATAATTTAAATAATTAATTATATTTAAAATATTTAAATTTAAAATAATTAATAAAATATAAATAATAAAAAATAAATTATATAAATAATTAAAAATTTTATTTAAAAATAAAACTTTTAAAAAAAGAAATTATGTGAATATAAATGTTTACTATATTTAATCGTAATTGAATTATATGATTTTAATAAATTTATTTTATAATATAGTTTTTTTAATTTTTTTTATAATAATAATTATTTTATTTTACTTGTACGATTTAAAAAAAGTATGCGAGCGATAAATTTCATCGCGTTATCAATTAATTATTATTTTTTTAAGTTTTATGGTAACGAATATTAATAGGGTAATGTTCGAATATTCGTAGTAACGGTAGTGTAAGTAGGGACCTCGGTACCTTGATTGATTTCTGTGATTTGGTGTTGACGGCGACGCTCGGCACCGGCACTTTCATCCGCTTGTCTTATGCCTTTTTACGAGCCTGGTTTCAAAAGTCTGTGCTTTTCAGGGCTTCTCGCTAACAAATAAACGCTGAAGCAAAATGTCGAGTTTTGAACTAAAATACAAAATACTTTAAGTAACTTGAATAAATATACTTTAACTTCTTTTGAATATAGAACTACAAGCTAAAAGAAGTCACATTTGTAGTTATTCTAAAATCTTTAAGTAATAGCACCGATTTTGACGTTTCTCGCGAAAAAGTAAGCCTAAAAACAGCCTGAAAAGCACAGACTTTTGAAACCAGGCTCGTTACGTTTGCTCTACTGGAATTTCTCCTCGTTTAATAATCCCAAGTTGCCAAGCGGCCAAATGTTTGAAGCCTGAATCAATATGCCGAGCAGTACGCAAAGCAAGCCCATATAGATTCTACATAAATATAACTGTTTGTGGATCACTATATTCTGCACGTACATTATCTTTTCCTATCTGCTCCTCAAAAGGCTGAAATTAGCCTCAGTTCCATCCTCCATTTCAGCTCCCTCTTCCAGACTTAGAGGATTTTCAAAGCACAATATGCGCAAAGCTCTGGAATGTTGGCTTTAGCTGGAGTTGGACGTCTTCCACGAGGAGCAAACCCCAGTTATTAGAAAAGGTGAGAGTTTGGAGACTCTACGAATCCAGAGGTAACTAGACGTCAAAATTCGTGGATAACTCGATACTTGAATCTCTGACGGTTTGGCAGAATAATGAACTTTGAAAGGCATGCAACAACTTAAACCCTTTGCGAACGTATGTTACGCTACGACCAAGTTTGATTCACCTCGCTTGCCTTGTAATTGCCCAAGTTGGATAAAATGAGATCGCGATGTCCTACGAAATCTGGCACAGGCAGCCACGAAGCTATATCCCAATGCCAAGGTAATGCTTTGAGAATAGGAACCATGTATGCAAAAGTTCAATCTTCCTACATCCCATAGGTCAGCTCAGAGCGGCGCCCCTATCGAAACCTCGCTTAATCACGAAATTGAACACAGGTTCGATTGTAATATTTAATTTCTAGTATTGATACGATATTGATATTAGAATCGTAAAATATTAGTATTATCGATAAAATATCGATTTTTAGTGAATTTATTATATAATATATTTTTTTTTTTTTTAAAATAAATTTTATTATTTTTACGAAAAAAAATTTTATAGTATTATATTGTATAAAGTATTTTTTTTTATACGATCATTATTATTATTTTTATTACGTTTATTATTTTTAAATAAATTAATTTTAAAGAAAAATATTTAGAAAAATATTTTATTTTTAATATTTTAAATATTTTTGTATTTTAATCGTTTTCGATTTTATTTGTTTTTTATTTCAATTTATTATACGATAAACTTTTAAAAATACTTTTTTTAATTTATTATTTATTAGTAGAATTGAAAGAATATTAATAGTTATAAGTAAAAACTTTAATTAGTATTATTTTTGCGTATTTTAATATTATTAAATAAAAAAAAATTTTTTATTAAAATTGTACGATTTAAATAAATTATAATTTTTTTTTTATATTTTTTTTAAAAAATTTTAATTTTAATTAAAATCAATTTTGATTATTTTTTTAATCAATATAGTAATATAGATTAAAAATATATTAGTTTTTATATAATAATTATTAAAAATTTTATATATTATTTTAATTCGATAAAAAGAATTTATTTTTTTTTATTTTTATTTTTTTTATATTTAATTTATTATATAAAAATTAATTTAATTATACGAAAAAAAAAATTATTTTATATTTTTTTTTTAAAAATATTTAATTAAAATATTTATTATAAAAAAAATAAAATCAAAAAAAATAAAATTTTTTTCGATAATAAAAATAATTTATTAAAAAAAAGTAAAAAAATTTTTAATTGTATAAAATTTTTTTTAATTTTTAGAAATTAAAATATTTTTTTTAAATTTTTTTTGGTAATTTTAATAAAAATTTTTTATTGTAAATTGTAAATTAAATAATATAAAAAATATTTAATATTAATTATTTTATTTTATATAATTATTTATTAAAATCAATTTTTTTGTAAACGTACGAAATTTTTTTGTTTTTTTAATCGATTTACAAATATAAATTATAATATTATATATTTAATTAAATAAATTTATAAATTTGAATTAAATTTTTATTATTTTTATTATATTAAAAGTTTTAATTTCTTTTTATTAATTATACAATTTAAAGTTATTTAAATTAATTATATTTATAAATAAAAAAATTTATATAATAAAATTAATAATATAATCAAAATAATACATATATTAATATTTTGTTTTTTAAATTAAATTAAATGTATTTTTTAATTTTTTTTAAATTAATCAATAAAAAATATTATTTATAAAAATATTATTTTTTTACGATAATTTTAAATTTTTATACAATATTATAATTTTTAAAAATTAATTAAAAAATAGTAAATTGAATTTTTAAATTATAATTAAAAACTTTTTTTAAAGTAAAAAAAACTTTTTATTTTTTTTGATTGTACGTAATAAAATAAATACAAATTACTAGTAAAAACTAACGATTTAAAGAAATTTAAATATTAAAAAAAATATAAATATATAAAAATATTATTTAAAATATTCGTTATATAATATTTTAATATTTTTTTTAAATTTTTTTAATTAGATTAATAATTTTTAAATAAGTAATCGTAATTTTACTTTTGAAAATTCGATTTAATATTTAATAAAATAAAATAAAAAAAATTTCGTACGATAATAAAAATAATTAAAATTTTAATGAAAATTAATATATTAAAACAAATTTTTAAGATTTCGATATTAAATTCTTTTTTTTAATTAATTTTATTAATGTATTAATAATATTGTTTTAATTATTTATTAATCGTTATTTGATTTTTATTTAAAAAATTTTTAATAATAATTTAATAATAATTTTTTAAGTATTTCTTTATATTTTTTATTATAATAATATCGTATAACGGATTTTTTATTGAATTAATATAATAAGTACAATAAAAATAGATTTAATTTTCTTTTTTAATTGAATAATAACAATATTTTTAAACGAAAAATCTCTATTTCGTATTATAATTTTAAGTAATCGTAATTGATTTTATTAAAATAGAAACTATAAAAAAAGAGTTTAATTCAAATAAAGAAAATATTTTGAGAATATAATTTAAATAGAATCGTCGTACGAAAAAAAAAAAGTAAAAAGAAAAGAAATTGTAGAATGCGAAGTAAAAAAGCGATGTAAAAATCGATTCTTTATCGATACGTATTGATATTTGTAATACTTGATTAATACTATTTAACCGATTTCCACGTCCAATGTACAAACACGGTCAATGTATACTCGTTTAATACTAAAATCATCAATTTTCGATATTTAATAACTTTTTATATAGAATAGCTATAATTGCGAAATTTGGAATATAAAATCTTTATATAATAGACGTTAAAAATCGAATTTAAAAATTTAAAAAAGTTTATTATAATTATATTAAAACTATATTTTAAATTAAGAATTTTTTAATATTTTAAAATTTTTATAGATTTTAATAATTTAAAATATAAATAAAATATAAAATAAGTATCTATTAAATAGACTTTATAGTATATATAAAGTAGATAGTAAATAATTAGTTTTATACGAATTTATTAATAGTATACAAATTTATATAATTTAAATGTTTTATTTTTTTATAATTTTTTAATAAATTATATATTA